>JASPKZ010008302.1:0-158421 GCA_030220185.1 Diploptera punctata
ATTTTCTAGGACTGTATGTGTGGTAACTTCCCGTTTCTTTCCACACCGCTGAAGAATTATGATGATAATGGTGATGAATGGCCGGATCATTTTCGGGGAACCGTTGGGCCCTAAGCTTCCTAACATTTATCTTATAGGTGAGGAAAAACCCAAAAAATCTCACCCAGGAGCCTGTCCCACCGGATTATTCCTATGCCTCCAAATATATATATATATAACAAAGTCTGGTAACCTGTAGACAGTTGAAATGAACGACGTTAATAATAAAAAAATAAAAAATTAAAAATCTACCTGACCAGAATCGAACGTGGGCCCGCGTCGTCGGAAAAAGAGCATCTTACCGACTGCTCCACTGAAGCGAACGTTACGAATGCTGCATGAAGAGAGACTTGCGCCGTCCGCTTTATACTCAAACGAGTCAGAACATGTAACAACGTACTGGTGTGAATCGCTCTTCAAAACTCTCCCATCATCAAGAGTTGCGCCATCATTTTTTCAAAGGCTGCACCTTCTTGGTTCCCACTACACTTCCTAAAAGTCTGTAATGGGAATTTAGTTACACCCTCTGTATTAAATAGGGAGGAAATCTGAAAGTTTTGCTTAGAAGAATAGCCAGGTATACTGAGCACACTTTGGCTCTTAATTTCAATAAAAAACGTTATAAAATGGCGGTGGGCACAAAAAGCGCTTTGAAGTGGTCGCACTACTAAAACACGGTGACATAAGGATGTTTTGTCAGAGTTTTTGTGACGGGAACAATGGTAATAAAATTTTAACCAGGTTTTTCACGCACCTCCTCCGGTTTTGTTAGTCTGAATTCTTAAATTACTTTCCGCTTAAATTTGTTGCTCTCATTCACTAAGCATGAAACTTCATTCTCAATCTAACTCAAACATAACACATATTCCTCAACGCATGCGTGGAATATATTATTAATTTAATTTTCGCTAAATTCCAAGGCTGAATGTCCAAATAATTTTCTACTAACTCACTGGCATTATCAAAACCTACGGTTCATATTGGTATAGGCTATGTTGATGATGATGATGAATTGTTAGTGATAGAGTGGAGATACTAAGGGCCAACACATACACTACATTGATTTATGCTAGAATGGGGCTGGAAGTAAATATCTTGAAAACTAAATATACTGTCACACGTAGAAATACGTTATATAATGGAAATGGGCAGTTAATGAAAAATGAGGAAAATTATGAAAAATTAGATGAATTCCAAAACCCAGGAACAATAACACTGGTCAACGATTTTTGTCTCATGAGTACCAATAGTTGTACGTAATGCAGTTTTTTATTGTGTTTTCAAATATGTATTCGGAATTTCTCCATCACCCACTGTTTTTTATTTCAATTTAAATTAATGGATTTAAATAATTATTTTCAGCTTAACAAACATTAAAGGGATTACGTCAAAATCAAGACATACAGTGGCGTATCCTGACTTGCAATGAGACCAGTTCCACACTGCGAAAAATTGCCCATACCAAAGCCTCCAGAACATGTGACATTAGATGAAGAGAGCTCAGATTCTGATGGAAGTAAGGAGAAAGAAGAAGAAGAAGAAGAAGAAGAAGAAGAAGAAGAAACATATTCTGGTAATACAACTTTTGAACGAAGCTGTTCATCTGAGCCTCATTTATTGACTCAAGAAGAGCTTAACGATCTCAAACGAGATTTAAATTTATCCAAAAACTAGTCTGAAATGCTTGGTACCCGGCTAAAAGAATGGAATCTCTCGGAAACCTTGCGTGATGGAGAAAACCGATATCATATTTGAATTCAGGAGAAAAAAAGATTATCAGAATCATATATTTTTCTTTCTGAGACAAAAGAAAGTTTCTTTTTTGTTTCTCAGTGTAATTAACTAACTCAGTGGCACTATTGACCACGTACGTTCATGTCCGCGCGGATATAAGATCTCCATATGTCCCTATCCTGAGCTAGTATTTTCTAATCATCTAGTTCCCTCTAATCATGGTTAATAATATACTCTCGCCTCATTCTTAGTCTACCAACTGGGCGTTTCCCCTCTGGTTTTCATTCAACAAGCTTCCATCCACCTTTTTCATTCCCCATTCGTGCCACATGTCCTGCAAATCGCAGTCTACAAGGCTTAACTGTTGTTATATCTGGCTCCCAATAAAGACCATATAGCTCACTGTTAGACTATTAATTATTTTTAAATTATTTGATGGCAATGGTTCATCATTTGACTGACATTTACTGATTCACTTACTGGCGAACATAAACTCTCCATACATTCCTAACCCGAGCTAATGTTCCTAATCATACTCTATTCAATCTACTCTCAAATTATGGATAATATTCTCCCATCTCTTTCTTCATCTACCAATTGGTTTCCTTCCGTCTGGTTTTCTTCCGGAAAATGTTACCCCAGTGGAACTCACGCACGTCCGCATTTGTTGACGGTTGTATTTTTTCGGTGGAAGGTCGTCACTCTTATTTATTAACTCGGTTGTAAATTCGCAAAATGTAAATCTGGAGTTCCAATGCTTATTTAACTAATATTCATAAAACAGGTTGAATGGGAAAAGATAATTACAATATGATTGATTACAATCAAAGTTCGAACAAGAAAAATAAATGATTTGACACTGCGTGACCCAGTTATGAATGCTTCCAATAGATTGCATGGATGTTGCAAGTTGGAAAAATTGACATAACAATACACGAAGAGAAGAAATGGGCAGAACGGAATGTATCCTCTCTCCACCCAGAATCTTCATGTACAATGTCTATTTTGTTTCTCTCAACTAACGGCCCACACCACACTACCCTGTCCCATCCATTCATATACCAACTTCTCTTAGTTTTGCTACATCATCTCTTGTCTACCCTGAATCCTATAAACTCTCTCCTATTATTTTATTTAACAGCTAAGCTAATTGGCGTCGCAATTCCAATTTAGCTTCTTTCGTCTTTTATTAAGTCCGACTGGCATTTCAATCATCGGCTCTTTAGCATTGTAGAATTTTACTTCCGACAAGATCTGCACTATGGCATTTAAAGGTGTAGATCCCGTCAGAAGTAAAATTGTACTTGAAAATAATATTTTGGAGTACGTAAATAACTTTATATATCTAGGATGCAAACATCTCATATGAAGAAGAAAATGATTTTAAATGCAAAAAATATAAAAATTTTAAAGGATTTTAGGATTAATAAATTCTATCTTCAAGCCACAGTTAGTCCAAACACATTCAAGACTAAAAGTGTATAAAACACTGGCTCTTCCAACATATTTGTATGGTAGCGAAGTATGGACATTGAAACTCAAGGATATATAGATACTTAGATCTGCTGTAATGAGATAGGTAACTTTTGTAAGATTCATGATTTGTTCAGTCGAGGTATTATTCAAAATTAAAATATAAAATTATGGAATATTCACCTGAAAGGTCCGTCTCCTCAACTTAATTAGTTATTTAACTGTAGCGCTTTCGGGACTTGTCCCATCATCGGCAGGATTCAAAACTGTTTTTTTTATCCTGCCGATGATGGGACAAGTCCCGAAAGAGCTACAGTTAAATAACTAATTAAGTTGAGGAGACGGACCTTTCAGGTGAATATTCCATAATTTTATATTTCAATTTTATAATGAGATAACTTCGAAGGACTGCAGGATACACACTTCTAGATCACAAAAAAATGAAGACATCCGTGAAAAATTATACATGGAAACTTTAGAAAACAAAATCTCTGATTATTATAAGTCAAGATGGATGCAACATGTTCATCGATTGGAAGATCACAGGATACCCAAACAAATGTTAAGATATCAACCTGCAGGAAGAAGAAGACCAGGACATCCACTCTAAAGACTTCTGGATGGTGTTTCTATTGAAGCCGAAATAGGTCAACAAATGACCTAAATTCGTGAATGTACTATGATAATGATGATGATTTTTAAAACCTGGATGACCAGGTGATTTTTAATCAATGTTCTCTTTCTTTAGATCATGACGAACCAACAAGTTAGTTTGTAGCTCCCACTATATTAATAAAATATCAAATAAAATATAACAATTTATTTATTTTTAATCCTGCAACTGGCGTCTCTCTGTAAAGCACAGTATGTAGGAATGTTCCAAGTACAGTAGTCCAGAAGAGAGTTCCATACACCTGAAAATGTAAGTGAAGCC
Organism: Diploptera punctata; assembly: GCA_030220185.1. Taxonomy (NCBI): domain Eukaryota; kingdom Metazoa; phylum Arthropoda; class Insecta; order Blattodea; family Blaberidae; genus Diploptera; species Diploptera punctata. Next base: position 4,181 of record JASPKZ010008302.1, read on the forward strand.
TTATATGGTATCTTCATTTCGAACCCAAACTCTCGCTTCCATCACGTAATCTCCAATCACAATTTGAGTACAGGACCGACCAGAACTTCCTATTTCATATCTCACAATACAGAACAACCCACAAGAGTATCAACTGCTACATTCTGGAACTCCTTATCTTAAATGAGGAACTGTCGGACATCACATTCCTTTAAAACAAATTTAAACACATTTCCTTTGTAAGAGGTCTTTCAGTGAATTAATAGATTATCATTTCCGCTGTGGTCTCGAGGTAGCGTGCTGCTTTGTCACGCAGCGGGCACGGGTCCGATTCCCAGTCGTGACAGTCTCATGGGTGAGGCTTTTTCGGGGTTTTTCCTCACCTGTAAGGCAAATGTCAGGAAGCTTAGGGCCCAACGGTCACCGAAAATCATCCGGCCATCATCATTATTCTTATCATTATCATCCTTCACCGGTGTGGAAAGCAACGGAAAGTTACTACCCCTATTTCACTAGTAAAGCTGCATAGCATAGCATGAAAATGCTATGATTGTAGTGAAAGACCTGCCTTCGGGCAGAATTACTATGGATGGATTACGGTATTTACTTCTCTAATAATAATTTTAGCTTAATTTGTATAAATATTTAGTATAATTCTGTAGCTTAAGATATTGTGTAAATATTTTGTGTATATATTTTGTAAATACATTCGTCGCTGGTTTATTTGAAGATAAGGCCTTATGGTCTTAATACTACCAGTTTAAATAAGTTATTTCTATCATTATTACTATTAATATAAAATTATAGAATATTCACCTGAAGGTCCGTCTCCTCAACTTAATTATCGTTTAACTGTAGCGCTTTCGGGACTTGTCCCATCATCGGCAGGATTCAAAACTGGTGTTTCACTGAAGATCTGGTAGAGGGGGTTACATGTATTGGGTTCGTTTTCGTTTATCAGGCTGTCGTTGTGAGCTGCTTTCATGATTTCTATCTCTTCGAGTACGTTTATCTTCGCTGGATTATTGTCTCTGTGCATTACTGTTAGGGTGATTTCAATATTTAACATGCGATGTCCTTCATGGATAACGTGTTTTGCATAGCTTGATTTACCTTCTGCGTGAATGAAGTCTCGAAAATGTTCTTTGAATCTGATGTTAAAACTCCTGTTTGTCCTTCCTATGTAAAATTTGTTGCAGTCCTTACATGTCAGTTTATAAACTCCTTTGCTGTTGAAAATGTTATTTTCTTCAATGTTATTGTTTATTATGTTGTTTAATTTGTTATTGGTTCTGTATGCTATTTTTACGTTTTTATCGGCTTTCTTTAGTGCATTGGCTAACTTTGTCGTTTCTTTTCCTGTGTATGTAATGTTATCCATGTTTTCTTGTTGTTGTCAGATTCTTTTTCTAGTTTAGTTATGTTGGTTATTGTTGTTCTTCCTTTTTTGTTTTTTTACGAGCTTATCTATGAATTCTTCGTTATAGCCATTGGTTTTGCCATATACTTAATGTAGTTGAGTTCTTGGATATAATTGTCTTTGCTTAATGGGAGTTTCAACATTCTACTGACTAAGCTATTAAATGTACTAATTTTCTGTTGAAAGGGGTGTGTAGAATTTTTGTTTATGGCCAGGCATTGTTTGTGGGTTTCCGGTAGATACCGATTTCTAGTTTATTGTTGTGTAGATTTTTGGTTATAGACAAATCTAAGTAGTTTATGCTGTTGTTAACTTCTATTTCTTCGGTGAAAGTGATTTTTCATGCATGTTGTTTAAGTCTTGTAGTATTTCTTTTTCTTTTCTGTTTTCATTTTCATATATTATTAGTACATCATCGACATATCGTGTTATTAGTTTTTATGTTGAATTTGTGTATTAGTTCCTCAAAATGTTTCTATAATTTTATATTAATTTTGAATAAACCTCAACGGAACACATCATGAATCTTATAAAAGTTGATTATTACTATTACTACTACTATTATTATTATTATTGATTTCTTGAGCATAGCAGCAAGATGTTCAAAATTAGAAAAAAATAATAAATACTGTCATACGAGAAAAATTGAATATTACATATTCAATAGTAGATTATATAAGATGCAAGCAAATCAAGTGGTATGGGCACGTACGACGAATGCAAGAAAAAAGGTTGCCCAGAAAAACATTGGAATGGTGTCCACATGGAAGAAGAAGGAACGGAAGTCCTCGAAACTCGTGGATGGAACAAATAAGAACTGTAATGAGAACAAGAGGACTGGAGGTTACGGACTGGATGGATATAGACGAGTGGAGAAGGAAAATAAACTTTAGGCACAGAAAGATGTGTAAACATTTAAAATCTGTATGCAAATAAATAATAATAATATATAATTATGATAAATAAAGGAAAGGAAATACTCTAAAACCGAATATTAAGTAAGTTTAAAATGTTTAACCAATATTTTTGTTTAGCTCTAAATTATTAATTTATAAGTATTTTTATTATTAGTAAGCAGACTTACTCCCTATATTGATGACATTCTAGGAGATCATCAGTGTGCATTTAGAAGAAACAGGTCTACAACAGATCAGATTTTTAGTATAAGACAGATTTTAGAAAAGAAATGGGAATATAATGGTACTGTACATCAACTACATGTAGACTTCAAAAAAGCATTTGATTCAATTAAAGAGGGAGAAGTTATATAGTATCCTGCTGGAGTTCGGAATTCCTAAAAAGTTAGTTAGACTTATACGAATGTGTCTAAATGGCACAAATTGTAGGGTGCGTGTAGGCAAACAGTTTTCGGACACTTTTGAAATCCAGAATGGGTAGAAGCAAGGAGATGCACTATCTCCTCTACTATTTAATTTTGTACAAGAGCATGCCATTAAATCTTTAGAGAATGAGGAAGGCTTACAACTCAATGGTATTAATAAGCTGTTAGTTTATGCTGACGATGTAGTATTATTGGCCGACAGCAAGGAGATACTAAAGGACAACACGCACACACTATTGAGTAACACTAAGAAATTAGGACTGGAAGTAAATATCAATAAAACTAAATATATGGTCACACGTAGAAATTCATTATATAACGGAAATGGACAGCTAATGACAAATAAGGGAAATTTTGAGGAAGTGGCTGAATTCAAATACCTAGGAACAATAATCACAAATAGGAATGAGATGTACAAAGAAATTAAACATAGGCTCAATTCTGGAAATGCGTGCTATTATGCATTGCAGAGACTCTTGATGTCCCAATTCCTTTCAGAAAACGTTAAACTGAAAATATATAAAACTATTATTCTACCAGCTATAATATATGGGTGCGAAACATGGACTCTTACTTTAAGGGAGGAAAGGAGATTACAAGTATTTGAGAATAAAGTACTTAGGAAAATTTTTGGACCAAAGAGAGATGAACAGACAGGTGAATGGAGAAGACTACATAGCAACGAACTACATGGTCTTTATAGGAAGCCAGATATAATAATAACAGTTAAGTCTCGTAGGCTGCGATGGGCAGGACATGTTGCACGTATGGGGAATGTCAGACTTGCATGGAAGCTTCTTGTAGGAAAGCCAGAGGGAAAACGCCCAGTTGGTAGACCAAGAATGAGGTGGGAGAATAACATTAACTATGATTTGAGGGAAGTAGATTATACAGGGAATGATTGGAAAGCATTAGCTCAGGATAGGGGTGTATGGAGAGCTTATGTCTGCGCGGCCATGAACCTACGCTTTCGATAGTACCAGTGAGTAAGTAAGTATAAGTATTTTTATATTGTGCTAAAGTGGTTTCTGTTTTAATACTTCTAAGATAATTTTGTATATATTTATAGTCGTATTCTAGTGGTCTCCATGTGGCCTAGCAGAATAAATCAAATATAATTAGTTTGTTAGAGTTTAGGAAATATTAATTTCACTCATTTATACATATTTTATTCATTAAACTGTGAAATCTGTTTGTAGTGTTTTTGACCTTAGTAATTTTGTATTTGAAGTCACATTGTTAAAACTGACGAGTCTAAAAATGGAAAATGTTGCAGGTGTTACTATATTCTAAGGAAATATAGACGGTATTCGATTTAAGAGATTAATTGTTTTAACTTTTTTTAATGAATTTGTAATTTCTTAAATTAATGATAAAAATTATTTTACTGAAGAAGCTCACGAATTGGTGGTAGAAGAAAGCACTGCTCTAATATCGACGTGTTCCATGAGACGCGATTACGGATTCCGACCGAAAGACATGGTCGCCTGGGGCAACCCAGAAACTATGTATAAGGCTCCAGCCTCCACTTTTTTAATACTCGTACCTAATTGTATGCTATTAGCCCCTAATAAATCCTATGAATTAACCAGCCACTGTCAGCATATTGATTGAGCAAAAATGCAGCAGTTGGAACTGGGGCCTATAATTGCATCATTGCTCTCTCTCTCTCTCTTTCTCCATGTCCCCGAGGGGCCCAGTATTATGTTCTTCAATACGTAAGTGGATCCATGACAAACATGATAGCTGCAGTAATGTAATAAATAATTTCCAATAAAGCATCGTCCACCTCGACGTCCTCGGGACACACTCGAGGCCATAAAAACCGCTGCTAGATTATTCTAATTGGTTCAGTAATTTTTTCCTAAACAACTCTAATCGAATAATCTTATTTTCTTTTATTTGCTGAATAACTTCTATCTATTAAAGAAACATGCTCAGTATGTTGTTCGGTACCTTATACATTTCAGGGATGAGGAATATGAAACAACAAAAATTTTCCCCTCGAAATAAATTCGTGTACAAAAACTTATCATAATAATAATAATCTCTCTATCTTCGGGTTTTTACAGCTGCTGCCGTCTTCCCGTGCCAAACCTCCAAGCCTACGGTCTTGGGCATCTTCGATGCTTAGCCCTCTAGCTTGCATTACTGTCTTCATGTTTTCCTTCCATGTTAACCTTGGTCTTCCTCTTTTCTTCTTTCTGTTAGGATGCCATTCATATAGTTGCTTCGGCCATCGCTCATCTTCCATTCTTAAAACATGTCCTAACCACTTTAATTCTTTTCCTCAATTCTTTCAATTATGCTTTCTTCTGCTTCCATTTTGTTTCTAATTTCCTTATTTGTGACACGTTCTAATTTAGACTTTCTGGCACTTCTTCGTAAATAATCCATTTCTAGAGCTATTAGTCTATTCTTGTAGTACTTATTGATTGTCCATACCTCACTTCCGTACATTGCAACAGATTCCACCAATGTTTTACCAATATATTTTTTTTGTGTCTTTCCAAATATGCTTATCCCACCATATGGAATTTAATGATGATATTATTTTGCTACTCAATTCAATTCTATGTTTTATGTTCTCTTTGCCTATACCTTCGATGTTATCCATAATCATTCCCAAATATTTAGTTTGTTTCACTTGCTTTATTTGGATTCCATCTTCCAATACTAAGTTTTCTCTTTCATTGCTATTTATTGCCAGATATTCTGTTTTTTGTAATTTACTGTGAGACCCCATGTTTCATATGTGCTTTTCAACCTTTTATCATGAATTCCATATCAAAATTGTCTTGCGCTAAAACCAGTTGATCATCGGCAAATTGTAATGTCAGCAAAAATCTATTGCCTATTGGGATCCCCATACCTTTGCAGCTTTGTTTCCATTTCGTTAATATAAATTCTACATAAATATTAAATAAAATGGTGATAGACTGCACCCTTGTTTCAATCCCTTTGAGGTGTTTATAGGATTAGACATTATATTTCCCATTTTAACATAAGCGGAGTTATCTTTATAGGTTTGTTTAATAATTTCTATTAGGTTTCTGTCAATATTGTATTTCTCCAATACTTCCCATAATTTGTTCCTCGGAATTGAGTCATAAGCTTTCTCTAAATCTATCATTGTCAAATGGGTTTCTTCTCCAACTGCAGTCCGTTTTTCAATTAACTGTTGTATTGCAAATATATTGTCAACACATGACCTTCCTGGTCTGAATCCATTTTGATCTTCTCCTAATTTGTCTTTAACATCTTTTTGTAACTTTGTTTTTAATAACTTCGTAAATATTCTATATAATGTGTTATTTATACTTAGTCCTCTGTAGTTTTTTGCGTCTCTTCTATCGCCCTTCTTGTATATTGGTACTATGTAGCTTATTTTCCATTCATCAGGAATCTTCTGTATTGCAATGCACTTGTATAATAAGTCCCTCAATCTACCTATTAAATTTTTTGGGCCATATTTAATTAACTCATTTGGTATGTTTCCCGGCCCTGGTGCCTTTTTATTCTTTAGGGTTTGAATTTCTAATTCTATATCTATTGTATCAAATTCCAGGGCGTTCATTTCTATGGATGGATTTTCTGTTGTTTCCATAAACTCATTTCTAGTTTCTGACAGTAAAGCTTTGTAATGTTTTTCTGCGTCTGATTTTGCTAACAAATTTATCTTGCTGGGTCCTTGGTTGGTTTTCAGTGTTTTTAGAAATCTCCATACTTCTGATGATTGTGATCCTCCTATATAACTTTCTATTTCTTGGCATTTGCTTTTCCATAATTTGTTTTTTTCTTCTATCACTTTCCTTTTAACTTTGGCGTTTGTTCTCTTGTATTCTATCCAATTTTCTGTTGTTTTATTTGCCAACCATTCTAAGCAGCATTTTTTCTTCTTTTTGGTTAATTCTTCAATATCATCATTCCACCAATCTTGGGTATTTTGTTTTTTATTTATTGTGCCTAATGCTTCTTTTGCTGCCGAATGTATTATTCCTTTAATTGATTATATTCTTCTTCTATGTCTTCCTTGTAATCCAAATTCTCAATTTTAAATCCTCAGTCTTTCTTTATATAAGTTTTTGATACTATCCTGATTAAATAAATACAGTTTAAATTTTTCTTCCTGCTTCGGTTGCATTGTTGATTCCCTTGCTTCATCATGCACTTTTTTCCCTGTAGGGAATTTGGGGATGATCTGTGCTGTGAGTAGATAGTGGTCAGAACCACAATTTGCTCCTCTTTTAACCCTTGAGTCCTTAATAAATAAGGAAGTATTTTGCTTTACAATTATGTAGTCTATTATTGATTTCTGATTGAGACTAGTCGTTCCCAAGTAAATTTATGAATATCCTTATGGTCGAAAAATGTGTTTACTATCTTTAATTTATGTTGTTTGCACATCTCTATGATTCTATTTCCATTATCGTTGACTTCTTGTTCCCCATATTTTCCTACTGCTTCATCATTGTTTCTTCTACCCACTTTCCCATTTAAATCTCCCATTAGTATTAATTCTTCATTACTTCGTATTTTCTCAATTATAATAATAATAATAATAATAATAATAATAGTAGTAGTAATAATAGTAATAATGGCAATAATAATAATAATAATAGCAATAATAATAATAATATAAAAATAATAATCACTATGATTTGAGGGAAGTAGATTATACAGGGAATGATTGGAAAATATTATCTCAGGATAAGAATGTATGGGAAGCTTATGTCCGCGCTGTAATGTACCTACGGGTTCGATAGTGCCAGTGAGTTAGTTAAAAAAATAATAATAGCATTAGTAACGATAATAGTAATAGTAATAATAATAATAATAATAATAGTGATAATAATAACGGTAGTAATAATATCAATACTAATAATAATAACCGTAATAATAATAATAATAATAATAATGACCGTAATAATATTATAATAATAATAACCGTAATAATAATATTATTAATAATAATAACCGTAATAATAATATTAATAATAATAATAACCGTAATAATAATATTATTAATAATAATAACCGTAATAATAATATTAATAATAATAATAACCGTAATAATAATATTATTAATAATAATAACCGTATAATAATATTAATAATAATAATAATAATAACCGTAATAATAATATTAATATAGTAACAATTCATATGACAACCCGCGTATCCGTGCAGAAACAATGGCAACCCGTTTTCCGTTCTAATCATGTTGCACTAAGCTAACAGTGTATGCAAATAAAATAAATTCTTCTTCTTAATGGTACCCATAGGTGAAATTTCAAGAAAAATCCTTCAAAAATTCATTTTTTTGTTTTTTTTCTAGTAATTAAGTTTGAACCTTTTAGTTTCACAATCTACAATTTTTTTTTATAATTGGAACATACAAAAAAACACGTGATATTTTAAAGGGCCGTGCGCGAGTGGTTTGGTTGCACTTTAAATCTTTTTTTTTCTCAGTTTCTGTTTTTTTTTTTTTTACATTTTTCATTCTTCAAAATGCTCCTCATGATGTAATTTTTGACAGATTAGTTTCAAAATTTGAACAGAGGTACAGAAACATTCAATAAAGAAATGTATCATAAGTAATGCCACGAGTGATTTCCAAATTTTCGATAAATTCACGACTCACGAAATGAGGAGTGAATTTATGTAGAGAATTTGTAAATCAAGAGTGGCATTTGTTAGGACTATTTAACGAATAAAATTAATCTGTTTACTCACAAATCATTGTTTAACTATAGTTACTTTAAAATATTTATATATTTAATGTAAACGGCGATGTTTGAAAACAAATCAGAAATGTGAGGTTATGTTCATTCACTGCTGCTTGATCATATTATTTATTGCCAAATATGATCGCAATGTTGTAAGAGTGCACCCAAGTGGAGAAATAATGAAACACATTAAACTATATATCATAATCAACATTACGGTTTATTCATTTATTTTTTTAGTAAACAACTGAATAAAATCAATAAATCTTTTCATTATTTGCTATATTCAATGAATTTTTGGAGAAAAATAATGCTTTGACCTGTTCAGAACATTAAAAAGGAGGAGCTTTCTTTATCACAAAATCAGGAGCTGATAAAGAGAAATCCACAAAGAGCGAGGTGAAACACGACTGTCATTGGTTGTAAAACAACATTCATTGAAACGTGATTGGTCATTGACTAGCATTTGTGGCATGAGTTGAATAGTCATATCATTTTGTGTAGAACAAGTACTTTCCAGATATTGATTTTATATTATGTACTTTTTTAAAAAAATTAAAAACACTAATTTATTTTTTTTTTTCCTCAGCGATTAAACACTGTAAATAAATATCATATGATGTATTCAACTATTATGGTTAGGTGAACACAAATATATTTTTAGAATCTTGAAAAAATATTATATGCATCATGAAAGACTTTTTTTAAGTCGCTGAATTAAAACATCTTATAAACCATATTTCCATAACCATCCAAGATAACTAAATGAAAGTTTGCATATATACTTATGTAATAGTTGGTAACTTGTGTATAAACTTTCAAGTTAGTAGCACAAAAACTATAGAATTGAGAAATTTCATTTACGGGTTCTTAGGCCAGAGACATGTTACGATCTCACTGATGGATTGTTGTGCATCGGTGCCATACTGGCCGAAATTCGGGGGATTTGAAGGGTTTTCTAATCACTCTGTCACGTGTGTCAGAGGTCAACTTCGTTATTGCAATGGAATAATAATTATAATTTATTGAAACTGGCAGAGTTAAGTCTCCCTTTTCTACTCAACCAGAGAACAACAATAAATAAAGAAAATATTTATATAAGAACATAACGTATACAATTACAAGAAATTATTTACAAAAATTAAACTAAAAGTACGATGTGTGAAACTTGATTGGGTATCTAAGAGAACAAATTTACATCACAAGATACCAGTGTTATGTTCGGTCAAATTACATATTATGCTGTCATGATTCAGTATCAATTTAACTGAAGTATGGAATTATCAATCGCATTTGCTGGAACTGACACAATATAATTTTTTTACCATAGGCTTATGCACAAAGTGAAAATTAGGCAAGTGTAGTTTTCTTTCAGCTTGTGACCAAAATCAAACTTGTGGTCAACATAATTTTTTGTCTCATGAGTACGAATAGTTGTATATAATACAGTTTTTTATCATGTTTTCAAATATGTATTCGGAATTTCTCCATCACTCACAGTTTTTTTATTTCAATTTTAATTAATGGATTTAAATACTTATTTTTTTAGTAAACGTTTTTTCGTCCATTTGCCTATTGTAAAATAAAACCAAATGAGCTAAATCCAATGGTTTCAGCTATTGAAAAGAGATATCAAGGCAAATGAAATCCTTATATGCTGGCCGATTATTGTTGGACCTTTAAAGGGGGATGATCCACAGGCGATATATAGCAGAAAATCGTCACTTCTTACTTTCTAGGTGAGTCCGAATGTTCGAATATTGTGTAGATACGAATGTAGAAAATATTAAAGTGTTTGAAATTATACGTTCCTGTCTCTCGGAAACCTTACGTGACGGAGAAAAACCTACATCATATTTGAATTCAGGACAAAAAAATACTATCAGAATCACATATTTTTCTTTCTGAGACAAAGAAATTTATTTTTTTGTTGCTCAGTGTAATTAGAAGAGTAACAGTTTTATATATTTTTAATTTAATATTTCTGAGATAATTTGGGTTGACAATAATCCCTGTAATGCGTATTTGCAGGCGTTTCAACAATTGAGCCATGTTTAATTTCTGTCTGCACCTGATTCCTCTAGGTAATTATTGTTCCAAATTATTTTAATTCAGCAATTTATTTAAAATGTTTCACATTTGTCATCAACTGACCATTTCCATTATATGAAGTGGTACAGGCTATGGCATAGTGGTCTAAGCCATTCTTTTTTACAAAAATGAGTAACACAGTTGTAATGAACAAACTGCATACTACATCAACAAATAGTTCACTACTAAGGATGATAAATATCTCTACGATAATCAATATTAAACTAATTTGAATCTTTGTTAACTGACAAATTAAACACTGTTTTTTCTCAAAAGGAAGAAAAATGGCATACACCATTATGCCATATACGCCTTCACTTATTGTATTTTAGTGTGTAAGCATATAATAGTTTTATTGATATTTACATCCAGCCCCAATTTCTTAGCATTACTCGACAGAATGCGAGTATTGTTCTTTCGTATCCCCTCGCTGTCGCCTCAAACTATTACATCGTTAAAATAAAACTAATCAAATTTTAATAACGAACTAACTTAAGAACCTGTGTGATAGAATTTTTCCAGAAATTAATACTAATTTAATTAATTCAATTTATTAAAATAGTATTATGATTCACAAATATTTTAAGTTGTTGTTTTAAATACAGATAACCCACAAGTTAGTTTATTATCATCATTTATAGGCATATATATATACATATTTTTTATTTATTTATATATATATATATTGCAGATTTTCGCGGACATAAGTATGAATATGAAAGTTTTCATGGGTTTTCCGCGTCTTAGATTCAAGTTCGGCCTCTGGCCACTGATTCCGACGTTTTGGCATGATTCCACATGTCATTATCAAGGAATGATAAGTTCGAGTCACAGGTTTAGGTCTTATCATTCCTTGATAATGGCATGTGGAATCATGCCGAAACGTCGGAATCAGTGGCCATTGAATCTAAGACGCGGAAAACCCAAGAAAACTTTCATATATATATACATACATATATATATATATATATATATATATATATAATATGAAAAGAAAAATGAATGCTCGAATCTCTAAACTCTGTACGTTTAGCGCTCTAACCAAATGAGCTACTCAAGTATTCCAACACAAACATACATTTTTCTTATATATGTAGTAAATAAATCTAATCTAAAAAATAAATCTAATCTAATCTATTCTCAATTCACACAAGAGGTAGCGGGAATTCGTTCTCCGTCATCTAGTGGCCACCAGAACAGGTAAGCAAATTTTTAAAGAGAATGTTTACTTTATAGCAGTAATGCTTGTATATTTAGATGTTATAACTATATTTTTGACATTTGACTATATATATATATATATATATATATATATATATATATGTATGTAATTTCGTTTCATGTACAGTACATTCTATAGGGACTATCTACCGAACAATTTCACTTATCTTGCTTGTGAATATTTTATTATTAGTTTCATTTCAATTCTCATTAACATTTTTATGTTATCGATCTTACTCTCATAGATATTACATTAATGATCAAATTTTTAGGTTTTAATTGCTGTTAATAGTAGTTGCTTTATTCTAATGTAACATAATACGTTTTACCTCGTGTGTGGAAAAGAAAGGCATGTGGCCTTAGCTCCACCAAGCTAAATAAATTAACAATAATAATAATAATAATAATAATAATAATAATAATAGCAACAATAATAATACATGTAATAATGTATTACATCTCAGCATACACCAAAAGCTGATTCATACCATTGAGTTGTAGCCTTCTTCGTCCTTCATAGATATAATGGTGTGCTCTACATGTTCAACCAATGAATTGGCGATGTATCCAAAAGGATAAAACAATTGGTTCAATTTATTTAACATTTCAAATAAAACAAAAGGAAATAAACGAACAGAAGTAAATTAAATGTGTGCCGAATAACACAATATACCTAACAATAACAGTTACGGTTGATATTGTTTTCACTGCGGTCCGCCACAGTTATATAATCGATACGAGAAATCAGAGTTTTGCCAATTAAAGGGTTAAACATGTATTTTCAAGGAATCAGATTTTGCGTTTTGGATGCGGTAACGGTCGAATTTCAATCAACATGAAAAATTAATCTAATGGAAAATAATTTACAATTGACTACAGCAAGAAATAATTGAAGGCAAGTGAAATACAGTAGTTGGTAACACAGTTATAAAAACAATTTATTTTCCACAGCCTGGAATGAATCAATTCGTATTGCATGTTATTATGCGTCAACTTAAATTTGGTAATTTAACCTTCATCTACGAGGATAACATAGTAAACACCGTCTAGAACCGACAGGCCCAAGAGCCATCTGTGAACAGACTCTTGAACCTGTATTCAAATGAATGCATAATATCCGGGTAATGACCACCCTGCAGAGCCACGAATTCCCCCACGAGAACCACTTTAATCAATACCAATCAATCACTTAATTAGGCTTCAAGCCAATCAACGCTTAGATGACGGATGGCGACGTCTGAGGGACGCTTTTGACGGAGCTGGACCACCCGGTGGGAGGGACGTGTATGGACTAGAAGAAGACCCGACGGACACTGCGTACATACAGCCTCATTGTGGCAACTTTGTAGCCAAACCGCGACTTCTACATCGGCTGGCCACACACTAAAATGATAAAAGGAAGCGAAGTTCAATTCAGGAGTCCAGCATTCAAATATTACAGCCAACCACACGCTGAAGTCACATATTTTTTTCACGAGGTTTTCTAACAGTTTTGGTAATAATTTTCGCTTTTCAATTGGGATTTGAAAGTAAACAAATTTTCCTCTGAGGCTTGAGTTTCATTTACGTGATTAAATCTACGACACTGGTCTCACGGATGTACTTTCCTTCAGAATTATGCAACACCCTTAAAAAATAGTCGATCCTGTCGGTGTTTCAGTCCGCTAACCTCCAAGTAAGAGACGATAATAAAAGGTAAAAGAAAGGGGTAAAGTGATCCCACTACAGGTCATAGGGGACCCTTGGATTATAGGAGGCTAAGGCTCCCACTTCTTCTATACTCTGTCCGCTCCTAAAGTGATCCTCGTCAAAACAAAATCATGTGACCTGCTCGCTTTTTATTTATTACACCAAGCAACAAAAGAGAAAACTTTTTCTGTCTCAGAAAGAAAAATATTTGAGTCTGGTAGTATTTTTTCTCCTGAATTCAAATATGATATCGGTTTTTCTCCATCACACAAGGTTTCCAAGAGACAGGAATTTATAATTTCAAACACTTTAATATTTTCTACATTCGTAACTACACAACATTCGAACATTCGGACTCATCTAGAAAGTAAGAAATGACGATTTCCTGCTATGTTTCGCCTGTGGAGCATCCCTCTTGATGGTCCAACAATAATCGGACAGCATATTAGGATTCCATTTGCCTTGATATATCTTTTCCATAGCTAAAATCTCCTGAGTTAGCTCATTTGGTTTTATTTTACAATGGACAAATGGACGAAAAAACGTTTATTAAAAAAAATTATTTAAATCCATCAACTGATATTGAAATAAAATAGCTGTGGGTGATGGAGAAATTCCGAACACATATTTGAAAACACGATAAAAACTGCATTAAATACAACTATTGGTACTCATGAGACAAAAATCGTGTTGACCAGTGTTACGGACACCGACTTACGTTGTAGAAGCAATAAGTACGCGAAAAAGTAGTTCCCTTCATCAAATTAAAAATATGTCCTCTGAAAATACTTGTTATTCTTCGTGAATGAAAATAATAATATTCAAAACATACAAAATATTCTAAAATATACCTAATCAATAATTACAACTTAAAATACTTTATTACATATGGGTGATACATTTGTGTCGTGCATCAGTCAATTCTCACGAAACAATATGTCTGAAAGTATCGAGTCTTCTGTTGCTCTGTCCTCGTCTCCCTGTCAAAGGTAATTGTGGCGCGAATGACGGAAGGATATTGCTTCTACGACGTACGTCGGTGTCCATAACCAATAAAAGCGAGCAGGTCACATGGTTTTGTTTTTAAGAGGATCACTTTAAAGCGAACAGGGTATAGACAATCGGCACTTGATATCAGTCGGGTTGACAGTCCTGCGTGATGGCCGCCTTTACCCCCAGAACAAGCGTCTGGAACTCATTTCCGATACAGGCTGAGTCGACTCCAGGGCCATGGTGCCACCAAAAGGTCTGGGTCAGTTTAAAAATCCTGACCCCACTGGGACACAAATCCTCGACCTTTCGATTCGTAGCGCATTGCCTTAACAATGACGCTATGGTGTGCTCAAATATAAAATAATAAACACTAATATTCTACAGGGGCTGACTCACACTACTACAAGGTAAGTCATCCTGAAAACTGCTATTTTTATTCTACTTTGTTTATTTACTTATTTATTTATTTAGACCAAAACATCGGTGGAAAGATCAAGACCATCTTCGCTAGGTTTACCGTACAGGCCACATGGCCTAAAACGAATTTGTTCATGATGATGATGATGATGATTTATTTAGCCTGGTGGAGTTAAGATCATATGGCTATCTCTTGCACTCATCAGGACAAACATATGTTGCATTCTGATTCAGAAATCACAATAATATGCCTATTAGATTCTGAACCATTATTTGTCCAAAAATAAATAAATAATAATAATAATAATAATAATAATAATAATAATAATAATAATACTTTACTCACTGGCACTATCGAACCCGTAGGTTCATGGCCGCGCGGACATAAGCTCTCCATACATCCCTATCCTGAGCTAATGCTTTCCAATCATTCCCTGTATAATCTACTTCCCTCAAATCATAGTTAATGTTGTTCTCCCACCTCATTCTTGGTCTACCAACTGGGCGATTTCCTTCTGGCTTTCCTACAAGAAGTTTCCATGCACGTCTTTCAATCGCCATACGCGCAACATGTCCTGCCCATCGCAGTCTACGAGACTTAACTGTTCTTATTATATCTGGCTTCCTATAAAGACCATGTAGTTCATTGTTATGTAGTCTTCTCCATTCACCTGTCTGTTCATCTCTCTTTGGTCCAAAAATTTTCCTAAGAACTTTATTCTCAAATACTCGTCCTTCTCCTTTCCTCCCTTAAAGTGAGAGTCCATGTTTCGCACCCATATAATATAACTGGGTAGAATAATAGTTTTATATATTTTCCAGCATTAACGTTTTTGAAAGGAGTTGGGACATCAAACGTCTCTGCAATGCATAATAGCATGCATTTCCAGAATTGAGCCTATGTTTAATTTCTTTGTACATCTCATTCCTATTTGTGATTATTGTTCCTATGGTATTTGAATTCAGCCACTTCCTCAAAATTTCCCTCATTGTCATTAGCTGTCCATTTCATTATATACTGAATTTCTACGTGTGACCATATATTTAGTTTTACTGATATTTACTTCCAGTCCTAATTTCTTAGTGTTACTCAATAGTGTGTGTGCGTGTTGTCCTTGGTATCTCCTCGCTATCGCCCAATAGTACTACATCAACAGCATAAACTAACAGTTATAACGCCATTCAGTTGTAAGCTTTCCTCATTCTCTAAAGATTTAATGGCATGCTCTAGTTACATAATTAAATAGTAGAGGAGATAGTGCATCTCCTGTGCTTCAACCCATTCTGATTTCAAAAGTGTCTGAAAACTGTTTGCCTACACGCACCCTACTCGTTGAGCCATTAGACACATTCGTATAAGTCTAACTAACTTTTTAGGAATCCGAACTCCAGCAGCATTACTATATAACTTCTCCCTCTTAATTGATCATATGCTTTTTTGAAGTCTACATATAGTTGATGTACATTACCATTATATTCCCATTTCTTTTCTAAAATCTGTCTTATACTAAAATCTGATCTGTTGTAGACCTGTTTCTTCTAAATGCACATTGATGATCTCCTAGAATGTCATCAATATAGGGAGTAAGTCTGCTTACTATTTGTTAGAATTTTGTACGAAGCTGAAAGCAATGAGATGCCCCTGTAGTTGTTGCAATCAGTTTTATCTCCTTTCTTATAAATTGGTACGATAATTGATTCCTTCCATTCATCTGGAAGAGCTTCTTTTTCCCAAATCATACTAAGCAACCAGCGTATCTTGTCCATCAATTTTTCTCCCCCTGATTGTATCAGTTCTGCTGGGATCTCATCTGAACCTGATGCTTTATACATCTTCAATTTTTCAATCGCCATTTCAACCTCTAATGCACTTGGCTCTGCGACTAGCATTTCTGCTGTCTGTAACTTATCCTCCTCAATGTCCTGTTCTGTATGTACATTTAATAGCCGATTAAAGTAACTTTTCCATCCATTTAATATACTCCTAGAATCTGCAATCCTATCCCCATTTTCATTCCGAATTATGTTTGTTCTAGCCTGAAATCCTTTCTTCTCTATGCTAATTCCCTGATATAATTCTCTAATGTTCCTATTTTTTGCATTCATTTCAAGAGCATTAATCTTCTCTCTCAAATATTCCCTCTTTTTACTCTTTAGTAACTTGGTGGTTAATAATAATAATAATAATAATAATAATAATAATAATAATAATAATATAACCTCTAGAGTACGAATAAAGCCTATAATTCAATAGTGTTAAAATTGTGTTAATTTATGCTGATGATGTAGCACTATTAGGCGATAGTGAGGAGATAACAGGGCCAACATACACACTGTATTGAGTAACACTAACAAATTTGGGCTGGAAGAAAACGTCGATAAAACTAAATATATGATCACATACAGAAATATAAAATATAGACCCTAATAGAAATGGGTAGTTAATGACAAATTATGGTAATTTTGAAGAAGGGCTGAATTCAAATACCTAGGAACAATTTTTACAAGCAGAAATATGGTGCGCAAAGAAATGATAGAGAGGACGTATGGGGAGGTTATGTCTGCGCGGCCATGAATATACGGTTTCGAAATGCCAGAGAGTTAGTTAAGATCAGTTAACAGAATAAAGTTAAATATAATTAAAATTAATACTAATAAAAATAAACAGAAAGGTATAGGCCTACATGAAAAAATTCAAGAAAAATAATAAAAACTAATTATTAATATATATATACTGGAAGTACCTCCAGGCGTTGCTGTGGCTAAGGTATACGTTAAAAATTTTATTTAAGTTGCTGTCTTTCAGCCAGATTACTTAAAACTAATACTTACACACGAAATTAATAATATTGAAAATAAAATAAACACTCGAGCACACTTAAATTATGAAATAATCAATAATTGTAATTCAATTGAAATTCGCGGTTGCAACAAAAAGCACAGCCATCTGGATCTCTCTTTGTTAAATAATAAACCAATTACCTTATCAAATTACCTTACACCGCCATCTGTTAGAATCGTATGGAACTCACAGATAATTACACCGCCATCTGTTAGAAACGTATGGAACTCACAGATAATTATAACTCTTTGTTAAATAATAAACAAATACTTTGCAATAAAAATAATGCGACTATAAATTTAGTTACAAACTACCCTAAGTCTCAAGTTGGATCAAACTGCACACAGTGTACAAAATGTTATTAAAATCGGTTCAGTAGTTTAGGATTCCATCGCGGACAAACAACGTAACACGAAATTTTTATATATTAGATATATATATAATTATAAATTAGGTTGAAATGCTGGTAAATCTAATATTTTCATTAAATAAATCAAATTAACAATTAATTGTTAAGAGCATAGACTATTAGTGAGATATTTCCCTTAGTTAATAAAAAAACTACTGATCTCTGACATATCGTGGAAGAGAATTTCATGTTAAGTCAGGAGAAACCGTCAAATATTGTAATATGTACTGTATAAGGAACATAAAGGACAATCTGCTGATTGACTCGTGTGCCTAATTTGTCTGTTTCCGAGAGTAATCGCAAATATATTGCATATCATTATGGCATCACATGGTAACGTAGTGGCTTGTTACGGTCTCCAAGCATCTCTTGTAACACTGGTCAACATGATTTTTGTCTCATGAGTACCAATAGTTGTACGTAATGCTGTTTCTTATCGTGTTTTCAAGTATGTATTCGGTATTGCTCCATCACCCAGATTTTTTTTTATTTCAATTTAAATTAATGGATTTAAATAATTATTTTTTAATAAACTTTTTTCGTCCATTTGTCCATTGTAAAAATAAAACCAAATGAGCTAACTCAGGAGATTTCAGCTGTGGAAAAGAGATACCAAGGCAAATGGAATCCTAATATACTGGCTGATTATTGGTGGACCATCAAGAGGGATGCTCCACAGGCGAAATATAGCATAACATCATGATTTCTTACTTTCTAGGTGAGTCCGAATGTTCGAATATTGTGTAGTTACGAATGTAGAAAATATTAAAAGTGTTTAAAATTGTAAATGCCTGTCTCTCGGCAACCTTAGGTGATGGAGAAAAACCGATATATTTGAATTCAGGAGAAAAAAAATACTATCAGAATCACATATTTTTCTTTCTGAAAAAAAAAAGTTACTTTTTGTTGCTCCGTGTTATTATTTATCAAATTGAAATAACTTCTAGTCAGCTAACAATGATCATGGAATTAGATAATTTAATTTCCGTAACTCAGGGCTGAACAAAATAAAAATACGGCACACCTGTAATAAAAAAAAGTTTTCCCTTTTTTAATTTATCGGGAATCGGTTAGCAGAGATTTTTGCACATTCTAATTGTTGTAAAGCTAGCTTTGAATTTTATTCAGATTCAAGTTTTAAAAAAAACTTGCAATAGGGAATACAAATTAACTGATTGTTTTTCTCAGTACATTCCCATTTGTGAATCTATACAATTTTATAGTGCATATATATATATATGTGTGTGTGTGTGTGTGTGTGTGTGTGTGTGATTGACATTTTTAAGTCTTGATGTCTGTCACTTACTTCTAACGTCAAAAAATATTTCTTACTATAAGATATGCACAAGAGTGATACCAAATTCAGTCGTGAGTTCTAGGGATCAGATAACAAAAACGTTATTGTCCAGCAGCAAAATACTCAATCGCTGTCAATCACATACTTAAATCTCAAACACTGTTCCCCATGCTGAAGCTAGCTCTGTCTCAAAAGTTCAAGAGGATTGCATCGAAAAGCTGGAACCGATATATGATGCACTGTTTGTGATTTAGGAATCACATTAGATAATAAACAAAAACGGGACTGTAGCACAACATATTTCTACTTTGAAGCATCACCATTTATACTAGATAAAAATTAACTTTCTTTATTTTCTTACCTTAGTTTAACCTGTCCCTATTAAGGACTCTTACATGCCCCAAGTCACCAGCGCCTTACAGGGACACATCCTGTAAAGAGAAAATTTTGAACTGTGATCAAAAATATACTTATTTTGACAACACTAGGAAATGGAGGGCCTCTTTGGATGAGTGATCAGCTCAATGCGAGGGATCTCTGAGACAACACGAACATTTAAAACAAATACCACCATTCACTCATACATTCATAGGCCTACTAAACTAAGTGAATATACTAGGATGATTATGATGAATAAATTATGTTGTTTGGGACTATTTGGGCCTTAAAGTTTCCTAACATTTTTTTTAGAATAGAATATATTTATTTAGCCTGGTGGAGTTAAGGCCATGTGGCCTTCTCTTCCACTCACCAGGACAAACATATGTTACATATAAATACAAAAAAATACAATAATAGTCATACTAAACAATTAATTATCTGTCAAACTGAATAATAATAGAAATAATGTCTAATAATACAATAAAATTAAATACAATCAAAATTAAATTAATGATAGAATGAATACAGAAACGAATAACAGCTTGAATCTACTATACATAAAAAGAAAAGAAAGAAAAAATACAAAGAAAGTAATAAACTATAATGAATTAATCCATCGTTTATTGTACAAGGCATTAGGTAAATATATTATCAAATCTTAAAACTATTTTTATTAAATAATGAAAAAACAAATTATTAATTTTAAAAAAGTAATATTAGTGAGTTATTTCTGTTAGCAATGTTATTTTCAAATTGTTTCTGAAAGATGGTAAAGTTTGGCAGTGTCTGACATAGGGTGGAAGGGAATTCCAAGTTCTAGCAAGAGAAATTGTAAAAGATTTCGAATAATAGGTAGTACGATGAGGAGGGATATAAAGGATAATGTTAGGTGAGGAAACAAACACGAAAGATCATTACCCAGTAAACTTATTCCAACTGGGGATGAAACCGTGACGTAGCATCTGAGGTAAGAACTTTAACATTACAGCAAAAGGGCGGACTAAATTACTTCTTTGTTTACACATTCTAGTAATTTATTTGTGTACACTTTCAATTTTTTGTGACAAAGTAAAGAGCATAAAGCCCCCTCTTTTGGCATATTTAACAGTTTTTCCTTCCCTTTTATCATGAAAACTGCACCTAAAAATGGGAAGCTAAATTATATATCACTGTTATATAGTCTTCGCAAGGTGAATGGAGAAGACTGCATAAGAGTGAGCTGTATGATCTATATGAGGAAACATGTGTATTAATAATTACAGTTAAGTCTCGTAGACTGCAGTGGGCAGGACATGTGATACGAATGGGGAATGAAAAAAATGGCATGAAATTTTGTGAGAAAACCTAAAGAAAAACTCCCGGTATGTAGGCAAGGAATGATGTGGGAGAAAATTAACAATGATCGTGGCTGGGGTGAATTATTCAGGGAACACATTAATTCAGGACACGGATGTATGGAGAGATTATGTCCTCGTGGCCATGAACGTGCACGTTCGAAAATACTAGTGTGTGTATGTGTGTGTGTATTTATTTAGGACCTATTAGTTGAACATGGGGTCAAGTCTGGAAGTGCATGATATATGTTATTCTACCAGAGTTATATTATATGGATGCGAAACATGGACTCTTACTTTAAGGGAAAAAGGAGATTACGAGTATTTGATAATTAAGGCTTACGAAAATGTTTCAGCCAAAGAGAAATGAACAGACAAGCGAATGGAGAAGTCAACATAACAGTAAGCTACACGATCTTTATGGGAAACCAAATATAATAAGAACAATTAAGTCTGGGCAGGACATATAAGAAGAATGAGGAATGAAAGAGGAGTATGTTAACTCCTGTAGAAAAACCAGAAGGAAAGAACCCAGCAGGTAGGCCAAGAATGAGGTGGGAGAATAACATTAACCGTTATTTGAATGAAATAGTTTGTACCAGGGGATGATTGGAAAACAGCTCAGGATAGCGATGTATGGTGAGCTTATGTCCGGGCGGCCATGAACCTACGGGTTTCTTTAGTCCCAATGAGTTAATTAATAATATTATTATTATTATTAACAACAACAATAATAATAATAATAATAATAATAATAATAATAATAATAATATTAACAACAATAATATTTACAATAATAATAAATATGAAAATATGAAAATCAAATAAAACTAAGATTTATTTTTATTTAATTAATGAATAATAATAATAACAATAACAATAAATATAATAATAATAATAATAATAATAATAATAATAATATAATAATAATATAATAATAATAAATTCCCATCCTTATCATTAGTTTTCTTAGTGACAAGGGTTTCTTCAACCAGAAATTATATTCCAGTTCTGATCTATCCAGCCTCAATCTTTATGAAATCTCATGAATACATTTTAATATAGCTTTTCCACATAGGCTATGGTCTTCCTACGTCCCCCTTTCTGCTGATTTCTAAAGTAAGACGTCTTTAACAACTACTAGGCCTACAATTATAATGATAATGATTATAATGATAATAATGATGGTGATAATAATAATAATAATAATAATAATAATGAGTATAGTCATATCAACTAACTTTATTATAAATAATAATGGCGGCTCCGTGGCGCAAGCTGTTAGATGCCCGCCTCTCACCGCTGGGTTCCCGAGATCGAGTCTCAGTCACTATGTGGGTTTCACGAAACTTAGCAAGGACAGGTTTTCTCGTGGTTTTCTCCCGTTATTCCCTGCCACAATTTCATTTCACCATTTTCTCCGTACTCATCTCATCCATTTCGCTTCATTTCGTTCATCTACCCCTGTGATTATGCGTCATGCGTGGTCTGCCGCCCGAGTTGGACACGAGTTGTTGATATTTTCTCCACATAGGCCTACTGTATATCCTTGTCCTGAGAAACTCCAAAAAGAAAATACTTCAGTAGAACTTACGTCCACGTTACTACACGGTTTTGTTTCTAGAGTGGAAGATCTTCACTCTTTCGACCAAGATATCTCTTTTAGTTATTTTATCTTAATTGGCCTGTCCTGCGTAGGTAACCCTTTTGTCACCAATGCTACTACCGTCATATTTCACAGGGTCATTTAAGCACGCAAGCCCCTCCACCATGAATAAATATAACTTTATAATTATATAAACATTCAGTCTGCGTATGTTTGAAATTTACAGACTTCTAAAGCACTTAATATATCTTGACGAACATTTGTACATACATGTTTTCAGTTATATCAAGTGACTAGCCGATATCTGTTATGCTCTAAAACTATAAGGCGTAAGAGTTCACCTGGAACGAAAATTTAAAAATCTTTCTAGCGGCTGCAATTTTCAATGATTCACAACTAAACTCTATATATGCTATCAAACTATACCGAGGAAGATGTTCTTCAAATCTCAGCGATAACCGAACATTAGAAATGGGGTTTGCCTGAAACCCAAAATTAAAAATTGACTCTTAACAACCGTCATATTTGGTTCGTAGTGAAGTATACCATATAGTTTAATTAACCATTAAATTTCTTTTTACTTATTCAACTAAAAATATTTTTAAAAAATATTTAATTTATAAGGGCGTTGCAGCACATCCCGAGGATTAGCTAAATTTTTACATACAGGTTCCCAAGTACGGTGAGAGTTCAGTCGCAATCCATTATGCTCGAAAACCATTAAGTGTAGGAGTTCACCTGAAACTAGAATTTAAAAATCGCTCTAGCGGTCGTAATTTTCGACATTTCACAAAGAAACTCAGTATGTTATACTAAAATAGACCAGGGTAAGTATTATCCAAACATCAGCGAAATCCGATCTTTACAAGTGGGTGTTTACCTGAAATCCGAAATTAAAGATTGGCTCTAGGAACCGTCCTGTTTCATTCGTCGCAAAGTATATCATATGATTTTATTAAGCTCTAATGTTTCATTTGTTTAGGCGTAGCAACGCACGCCGAGTATTTGCCAGTAACTAACTCACTGGCACTATCGAACCCGTAGGTTCATGGCCGCGCGGACATAAGCTCTACACATATCCCTATCCTGAACTAATGTTTTCCAATCATGCCCTGTAGAATCCACTTCCCCCAAATCATAGTTAATGTTATTCTGCCACCTCATTCTTGGTCTACCAACTGGGCGTTTTCTCTCTGGTTTTCCTACAAGAAGCTTCCATTCACGTCTTTCATTCCCCATTCGTGCCACATGTCCTGTCCACCGCAGTCTACGACACTTAACTGTTCTCATTATATCTGGCTTCCTATAAAGACCATATAATTCACTGTTAAACAGTCTTCTCCATTCACCTGTCTGTTCATCTGTTTTTGGTCCAAGAATGTTTCAAGAATTTATTCTCAAATCCTCGTAATCTCCTTTCCTGCCATAAAGTAAGAGCCCATGTTTCGCATCCATACAATATAACTGGTAGAATTATAGTTTTATATATTTTCAGTTTAACGTTTTTGAAAGGAGTTGGGAAGTCAAAAGTCTGTGTAATGCATAATAACACGCATTTCCAGAAATGAGCCTATGTTTAATTTCCTTGTGCATCCCATTAGGTATTTGCTAGTACACAATAAAAAGCAATTTGTGCTGAAACTAAAGTAGTATTGCCCCTGCACAGTGTACGACAGACCTGAGACCAGGTACTTCAACATGGGGACATTGTCTCCAAATACAAATACGTTCCATTACAAGTTTATAGCGAGGCAATTACGGGTATCGGAGAAGTATACGAGTAGTCGTGACTTCTTGGAAATATGCATTCGTAAAAATATTTATTTCTCTCCCTAGCACGTGCTGAATCACTCTTACACGAACTGAAAATTCTGATCAACCAAAACTCCATTCCGAAGTCATATGATATATGCAATTTACACACAGTTCTGAAGAAGTAAAACCAAGACACCACAAAGTGCTACCAAAAAACAAAAGTCATCTGAAAATATGTATTATAGATTGATTGAATGAATAAAAATGATCGTAAGTAATGCCACGAGTGATTTCCAAATTATCTACATAATTTGCAAATTAAGAGTGGCATTTGTTAGGACTATTTAACGAATAAAATTAAGCTGTTTACTCACAAACCATTATTTAAATACAGTTATTTTAAAGAATTTATATATTTAATGTAAACGGCGATGTTTGAAAACAAGTGAGAAACGTTATATTTCATTTGTTTATCACTGCAACCAGATTATATTTACTGCCAAATAGAATATTGTTAGAATGCACCCTAGTGGAGAAAAAATTAAACGCATCATTACAGGTTATTAATTAATTTCTGTTGTCCTATGATGTAAAGATGTCAATTATATTTGTCTGCAACTTTAATTTCTGGGAAATACGTATAAGAAACTGTAGTCAGTGTTTTTTTTCTATTGTGGTATAATCAATTGCTACGAATTTTTTTCTATTATATCTCCCAAGCAGAATCTGGTTACATTCGTGCACTGTATATACAATCTGGCAGAGCCACTTTATAAAATAAAAGTGATAAAATAGATGTGAAAAACGACTGATTTGTTGTAAATCAAAATTGATTGAAATGTGATTGGTCATTGACTGCAATATGGGGCTTGTGTTAAATAGTCGATATTAAATATAATTTTTCACTTGCTGTGCGTTAAAAAGTTATTACTCAATTTTATTCTTCATTCATTGAGTTCCTTAAAATGTAAGTTTTCCATCATAAAATTTAACAGGAGAGAAGAAAATAATATACGTATGATATAAAAATATAACAAAATAAGTAATATGAAACGTTAATGGATTGAGAAAATACATGAAAATATATTCACGTTATGTATTACACTGGTCAACATGATTTTTGTGTCATGAGTACCAATAGTTTTACTTAATGCAGTTTTTTATCGTGTTTTCAAATGTGTATTCGGAATTTCTCCATCAACCACAGTATTTTTTATTTCAATTTCAATTAATGGGTTTAAATAAATATTTTTTTAAATATACGTTTATTTGTCCATTGTAAAATAAAACGGGGAACACTTTCATCAGGAGATTTCAGCTATGGAAAAGAGATATCAACGCAAATGGAATCCTAATATGCTGCCCGATTACTGTTGGACCATCAAGAGGGAAGCTCCACAGGCGAAATATAGCAGAAAATCGTCATATCTTAGTTTCTAAGCGAGTCCGAATGTTCGAATATTGTGTAGTTACGAATGTAGAAAATGTTAAAGTGTTTGAAATTATAAATACCTGTCTCTCTGAATCCTTGCGTGATGGAGAAAAACCGACATTATATTTGAATTAATGAAAAAAATTACTATCAGAATCGCATATTTTTCTTTCTCAGAAAAAAATAATTTGTTGCTCAGTGTAATCGTAGGCTTTTACGGCGGGCGTCATTTTTCCGGCTAAATGGTCGTGGTCCGGATTTCTTGAAATTCGATGTTTCTTCTACTGTTACGATACACCTCATCAGGAGATTCTGCGTGCTCTCTGTGAATTCCTGAACAGTTGGCCTGACCAAACTACAGGTGACTGTTTGAAGAATTCACGGAGAGCACGCAGAATCTACAGATGAGGTCTGTCGCAACAGTAGACGAAACGTCGAGTTTCGAATAAACCGGACCACAGCCATTTAGCCAGGAATACGAAACAAACAGGGATAGTAACTTTATCTTATCCAGACAAAATTATCTATTTCTATGCCATGAATACGGGCGATATCTTAATATGAACATAAAACCTTGAGTAAGGCTACATTTAAATCCATTAGCTGATGTTCTGGAAGAAACAATGCACACCAGAACTGTGACAAGTTTTGGTACAGATCCTTTGGCCCCTACCATTGGCTATAACATCAATGTTCTATTAGGAGGGAAAAATATTACCTTGATATACCGGTATGTGACTAAAATTTGTTCAAAATTCTCTAAAATTACTTACATCAATATTTGAATACTGGTGTCCTATATGAATACATTTTTAAAAAATAAAAACACGATAAGATTCCTAGATCAAAGATCCATCCATCCATAGTAATTCTGCCGGGGGCAGGTCTTTCACTGCAATCATAGCATTTTCATGCTACGCTTTGCAGCTTTACTAGGGAATTATAGGTGTGGTAGCTTCCCGTTGCTTTCCACACCGGTGAAGGATGATGATGATAATAATAAGGATGATGTTGATGATGGCCGGATGATTGGCCCTAAGCTTCCTGACATTTGTCTTACAGGTGAGGTAAAACCCCGAAAAAAACCTCCACCCAGGAAGCTTGTCCCGACCGGGATTGAACCCGGGTCCGCTGCGTGACAAGGCAGCACGCTACCTTGAGACCACAGCGGTGGACAGATCAAAGATGGCAATATGAAAATACACTGAAAATGAATTTTAAGGGGGGGGGTGATGGGTGAAATTTATATTTTCTACATTTTGTGAGCTAGAGACTTGATATTCTGTATAAACATTCAATGCATGATACATAATCATGTATCTAAGTTTCATTCTTGTTTGACATTTATTTTGAGTTATTAAATATTATATTCAAAAAAGTTGTATACATTATAATTAAGTGGGTTTCACAATTTTTTAGTAAAATTGTCTGATTTTTTACAAGACCCCTCAAATATTTATAAAAACATCATGCATTAGAATTCTTATAACATGAATACAAAGGGAGAAAACAACGTTGTACCTCATGCGTGGAATTACAAAGAAATTAATAATTGCATGCATTTTATTTTTTATTTCTTAAAATACTACTTTAATCATTACACCCATGCACTATTTGTTACTCATAGTTTTTAGGACATCCAGTAAAAATTTCAACCTTCCAGGACAAAATTTGTGGATTCCATTCAATTTTGAATGTACAAAAATGCAGTGAAAATAAAAGTGTGGAAAAACAAGTTTAAAGATTTGCGTGCAGTTTAAATACAATATGTAACGTGCAGGCCTGATCAGCACTTTAGGGCACTTAGATGCGTCATGGGCCTCTGAATCTTTGCAAACATACATATACATTGGAGCTACTTTTAGTAAAGAAAAAACAAAAATGTCAATTTTGGTCTCAAATGGTCAATTTTTCACCCATCACCCCCCTTAAAGGGTGAATGAACATGGAAAAGTATTAATATGATTAAACGAAAAAATGTATTATTGTTAATTGCTTACAAATCGAAATTAGACTTGTAGTCTAGAATACTCGTTCATCCGCATGTTGGGACAAGAGTGCACCCTATCGGGAGTTACTTAATCAAGCTAATTTGGTTACCCTTATTTCCCTACATAAGTCAGCGAATGACTTGGGGTTAGCACATCGCTTCAAAGAAACATCATGTAAGAAACTGAGGACTTACTTGTATGTGAAAGGCATATTCTATATCTGAAATAAACTGTTATACGTTGAAATCAGTCTATTACCCATTACCTGTTAGTTAGCTGTAACGTAAATTTACTGGAGCCCATCTTACCCGTCTTTTCAGATGTAAGTGAAGACGAATATTTTAGCATACAGTGCTGGATCTTGAAATAGTTTTACGTAAAATGAATAGAGCAGCTGGAAGTGATGAAA
This sequence comes from Diploptera punctata, assembly GCA_030220185.1. Classification (NCBI taxonomy): domain Eukaryota; kingdom Metazoa; phylum Arthropoda; class Insecta; order Blattodea; family Blaberidae; genus Diploptera; species Diploptera punctata. Next base: position 32,518 of record JASPKZ010008302.1, read on the forward strand.
TAGCAGTGAAAATGAAAACAAAAAACAACAAAAAACAGTGGAGTTCCTAACAGCATAAAGTCGTCATATACAGTTTTGAGAAGAATACAGAAAGACGGAGGAAAATAAGTACAGTATTATAGTTTATACATGTAAGAAGAGGAATAAAAATAATATAAAAATACTTTATTAGATCAAGTATGTAACATATATGAAATAATATAAGAACATAAGTTGAATATTTTTGATAACTAATTAATATAAGAGTATGCATTCCGGAGCGGAAGATCAATAATTGATATGATATTCCTTATTCAAGACATTATTGAGAAATTTTGTAAATATACAATATTAATATTTATAGACTTGAAGAAAACATTCGATTAAATATTCAAATATATAAAATAAATTATTATTATAGGCTCCATGCGGAAAAAGAGATAGAAAAATAAAAATATATCAAGATATGAAATGCTGATAATAGAAAGCGAAATTGCAGTAATTGAATATCAAATTGATAATAAGAACTAACTAGGTGGGAAACTGCTAAAACTATATAAATTCTCGCCAGTAGTATACAACGAGAAAAAAAATTAAATCTAATTTAGGAACAATAATATTATAATGAACTAGAGGACCCGGCAGACGTTAACCTGCCCGATCGATAAAAATATAAGTTACTTTTTACCATAAAATTAGCTAATTAATACGTTCGCAAGAAAACTCCTCACTGTCATCTGTTGTGGCTGAAGAAGCATGCATTATGACGTTACATTGTTGTCACGCGGAATATGTCGGTAATACAGATTACTACACATCTTAATTAAAAAAAACCTATAAACCGATCGCAGCGCCTCCTACCCGGTCCAATTGTAAATCCAATCCATCCAAGGACCAACTCAAACACATACAAAAAATCATCAAATTTCGTTTAGGCAGTATTTAATTTTGGTTTACAAGTAAACCTCCAATTCTAATTGTCTGATTTCGCTTATTTTGGATAATAACTACCTCGGTTTATTTTAATAGGATATACCGAGTTTCGTTGTGAAACACCGTAAATTGTGACCACTAGAAAGATTTTTAAATTTTCACATCATGTGAACTCCTACACCTAATGGGTTTAGATGGTCCAATTGTGAATCTAATCCATCCAGAGACCGAATCAAACGCACACAAAAAATTCATCAAAATCGGAGAAGTCGTTCAGGTAGTTTTTAATTTCGGATTTAAAGTAAACCTCCGCTTCTAATTGCCGGATTTGTCTCATTTTTTACTAATATCTACCTCGGTTTATATGAATAGGATATATTGAGATTCGTTGTGAAACATCGAAAATAGTGACCGCTGTAGCGATTTTTAAATTTTCACTTCAGGTTAACTCCTACACCTAATGATTTTAGAGGGTCCAATTGTGAATCTAAGACATTCAGGAACCCACTCAAACACAAAAAAAATCAACAAAATCGGTCCAGTCCTACAGGTATTTTTTATTTTAGAATTTTAGGTACACCTCCACTTCTAATTGTTACATTTCGCTCGTTTTTGGATAATACCTAACACGGTTTATTTTAATAGGAAATACTGAGTTTCGTGGTGAAACATAAAAAAATATGACCGCTAGAGCGATTTTTTATTTTAACTTTAGGCGAACTCCTAAACCTAATGATTTTAGAGGGTCGAATTATGAATCTAAATCATCCAGGGGTTCAATTAGACAGACACATACACTAACACACACACAATTTCATCAAAAGCGGTCCAGTCTTTGGGAGAAGTAGAGTGACAAACACACGTACAAAATAATTCTGAGCCTATATTAATATAAAAAGCTGATAAAGGAAATTCAATAATGTGATGAACAAGGAATAGCATAACAACGAAACTAGACAATTTTTAAATGAAAATAATGTTATAAAAATCGAAAAGTTTCCACATGTAAACAGATCATTAAAATAATTGGAAAAACTGCACTTAAACTTACTTTACATAAGTTATGTAGGTATGCACCTGGTGAGGATGGACTTCATATAGAATTGTTTAAATATTCTGACAAAACTCTTAAACAAAAATTTCTGCACTTACTAAACAAAATAATCTTGGGAGAAGACCTACCTTCATCTTGGCAGAAAGCCATTATCATACCAATTTTTAAAAAAGGTAACCTCAAAGATTGTAATAATTATCGAGGCATTAGCCTTCTCAACAGTGGATATAAAGTTTTTACAAAAATTCTAGCTTCTAAATTACAAAAACACTATGAAAACTCATTAGGGGAAGAACAAAATGGTTTTCGTAAGGGAAGATCCTGTGCCGATGGTTATTTCACTTTAAAACTTCTTATCGAAAAGCACAAAGAATTCAATAAAGAACTACATACGGCGTTTATAGATTTTATCAAAGCATTTGCTCGAGTTGACAGACAAAAACTTTTAGATATCTTAACTCATGATGGAACACCAACTGATCCAAACAATTTTTAATCTGTATAAAAATAACATCATAACAGTACAAATAGGAACAGAATTGTCAGATTGGAACTATAAAATTCTCGCTAGACCCATAATATGTTATGGCAGTGAAGCTTGGACCATCAGAACTCAGGATGATCGTCGTATTACAGCCACGGAGATGAAATTTCTGCGAAGAACTGCAGGTTATAGCCTTCTAGACCACCAAAGAAATTCAACAATAGCCAGAGAGTTAAACATCGTACCTATATCTGAATACCTCCAAGAATATAGAAACAATTGGCTAGCCCATTTTCAGCGCATGGATCGTCACAGAATACCAAAACAAATTCTTCACTACATTCCTCGAGGCAGAAGATCTGTGGGTCGACCTTTTCGGAGATGGCGGGAGACCGTAACGGGCCACTGGGCCTAATACTTGAAAGGACGATGATGTAGGAATGAAATAACACTATGAGGTTTATTTTAATTTGTGTTGAGTTGTTTTCGACTCACCTCATACTTCTTAACTTCCTCACAGACTCGACTTTCGTCACAGCATTTGTGACGAAACAAGAGCCTGCGAGGGAGTTAAAAAGTATGCGGGAGTAAAAAGTATGAGGTGAGCCAAAAACAACTCCACACAAATAATTACTTGATATATTTTTAAAGTCCTTTAGAACAACAGTGCGCATGCGCCAGAGTTTATAGAGCCAGGAATAACCCACCATCGAACCACATATCGATTATAATCCTTGCCACATATCGATTATTATCGATATCGTACTAAAGTTCTCCAGCGATAACCCAAACCAGCGATAGAAAAATCATTGACTAAGTATTATACTCTGTGGAGAAAATAGCAGTTAGCATCACAATATTGTTTAACAGTGTCATAATATTGCGATTTACATATTTAAAGAAATTATTGAAAATTGGGAAAACTGCACTTAAACTAGCGTGAAATATTTTCACGTCCTATAGGACAACAGTGCGCATGCGCCAGAGTTTATAGAGCCAGCGATACCCCATAATCGAACAACATATCGAATATCATCCTCGATTACTAACCGTCGCTATGAAATTTAAATGACCAATATTATCAGTAAATCCCCAAATCTATGTTAAAACTATATTAATAATATTAAAATTACCAAACGTTTATTAAAAATGGGTGTACACTTACTTATCACTCCCTAACGCTGATCCAATAGCTACAGCAAAATTATTTCTAATTCAACGACAAACAATTTATCCAAAAAGATGATATCCAATGCGAAGCCTAATATTTCGAATTATACGACAAATATTTTACAGGAATTGAAGAAAAAACATTTTGAAAACTAATAAAAAAATCAACATAAAATAATTGCAATATATCTCGAAAACGTAATAATAATTATAAAATATGAAAATAGAGAAAAAAATAAATCTCACAAGAATTCTACAATATGCAGGAAAAAATGTAATTCTACGAAGAAATAGAAATGAACAACATTTCTTTACCTATATCTAACAATAACCAGAAACCTCAACAAGAACAAATTAAAAATGAGCATTTATCAAAAATCTAGAAACAATGTACTTACTGTTAACAGTTATATTCCAGATGGCTTTATCAAACACAATACCAGAACATTTAACTCTTTAATATACTCGTTCATAATACTGCTCTAACTGCCTTTAAACAAAGATAACCACAAGAAGGAATAAAACCACATTGCGAATCGAAAGAAGTAGAGTGGTGTACGTAAACAAGAGGCGCACTAGTACGTTATTACGTTCAATTTCTTTCTCCTCTTGCGCATTGCAATATGTCATCATACTTACTTACTCACTGGCACTATCGAACCCGTAGGTTCATGGCCGCGCTGACATAAGCTCTCCATACATCCCTATTCTGAGCTAATGCTTTCCAATCACTCCCTGTATAATCTACTTCCCTCAAATCATAGTTAATGTTGTTCTCCCACCTCATTCTTGGTCTACCAACTGGGCGTTTTCCTTTTGGCTTTCCTACAAGAAGTTTCCATGCACGCCTTCCATTACCCATACGCGCAACATGTCCTGCCCATCGCAGTCAACCTATCGATTTATAAATACATGCAAAATCCAACGACAACAATTAATAAATTAAATAAACTAATAGGGAAACAAAATTGAATATATTTAAAATAATAATAATAATAATAATAATAGTAATAATAATAGTAATAATAATAATAATAGTAATAATAATAATCATCATCATCATTATCCGGTATCATGGCAGCTGCCACCGTCTTCCGGAAACCAAACGCCATTCCTTTCTGTCCAACCATTGATCTTCCTCCAATCCTCTGATATTCATAGCTGCTTGTACCCCTTCTATCCAAGTTTTTTCGGTCTTCCTCCTTTCTACTGGGATCCATTCCATAACAATTTTAGGCAATCTTTGATCTGGCATTCTTTTGACATGGCCATACCTCTGTAATCTTTTCTTTCCTATATTGTCTATGATATCCGGCTCCTCTTGTACACTCATAATTTCCCTTACTTCTTTACTTCGTATTCTATCCATTCTAGATTTTCCAGCTGATCTTCTTAAAACATCCATTTCTGTACTTAAAATTCTTTTCATTTCCTTCGTAGGAATTTGCCAGATTTCAGCACCATATATTAATAATAATAATAATAATAATAACAATAAAAATGATAATAATAATAATAATAATAAATAATAATAATAATAATAATAATAATAATAATAATAATAATATAAAGATAATATAGGTCACTGTTATGAAATCTTCTCCATTCACCTGTCGGTTGATCTCTCTTTGGTCCAAAATTTTTCCTATAAACTTTATAATATAATAATAATAATAATAATAATAATAATAATAATAATAATAATAGCAATAATAATTTATTAAGGATTTTCTCTACATTAGAGTAGTTATTCGTCAGCCCTAATATATTTTGCATCGCCACAGATTTTTATCCTCAGCATCTTCTTCTCTTATGGTGATGATAATAAATATAATAATAATAATAATAATAATAATAATAATAATAATAATATTATTATTAATATTATTATTATTATTATTATTATTATTATTATTATTAATTTGTCGGCTTGCCGGTGTTGTTTTGCAACCGGTTATGCAGTAAAGGACGTCAGAAGAGCGCAATGTCAAATGAGGTGTAACTTAAGGTACAGAATTAAATGTCGTTTGACTCATTACAGAAGAAAGTCAAATTTATTTGGTAACAATACCAAAGTAATAAAACAGTGAAAACAAACAATTTTGTTTCTGTCTTCTACACTGGATGTGTCCCATAAGAAACTATTCACGACAACAGAGGCTCAATGTGACGATCACCAATGTCGTTGCACACATTGTACCGACGAATGATGTTTCGGTACACTCGTTCCATCACACACGGTTTCCCGTTAATCTCTTTTGCAGCGACCATAACCCGTGCCAGCAATTCTTCCTCGGTCTCTACAGGATTCTCGTACACTATACTCTTCATACAACACTACAATAAATACTCTAATGGCGTTAGATCCGGCGATCGTGGTGACCATGCAATAGGACCACTCCGGCCTATCCATCTTTGCACGGATCTTCGGTTAAGATGTCTCCGAACGCCACGTGTAAAGTGTGGCGGTGCGCCATCGTGCTGAAACCACAGTTTCTTATGAACATTCAATGGCAGGGTATACGTCACATACAATCAGCCATATTCTGAAGTCATGTACTGCCTATCCGGTTGCAAAACAACACCGGTAAATCCGACACATTTTAATGACTGTAGCGCAGAAACGGTACGTTTTCGGACATGGGTTCTATTCAAAATATTGTGTACTCAGTCCGCTCTACTGGTCCTAGAAGTTTGTAATATGAATTTCTGAACACACTCTAGGCCTACATAAGGGAAGCAATACACGTGCATTTTGATGCCAACTGTAAATAATATAGGCTACTTAAGGGATGATTGTACAATCTTTGCTCAGGATAGAGAAGCATGGAGAGTTTATGTCCGCAAGGCCAAGAACTTATGGGTTCGATAGTACCAGTGGGTTAGTTAGTTAATATTTAAATTATTGCAAGAGAACGACGAAAATGGAACTGATGCAAAATTATACGATGTAAAAAGGATAGCTCTGAGACAAGATCTTCAGAAGTTTATGATGTTGTAGAGTGTATATAAGTCTAAGTATATATATCTTACAAAAATACATTCATGCAAAGTACTCGACCTCTATATAAGGTTACAAAAATAAAAGACTCGATCTGAGACTGTAGTCTCGCAGTATCAGTGCATCTTTGCTGAGAGTAATTGCTTGTAGTGGTAATCAGGACTCACTTCTAACACTCAACTTCATTAAACACCACGAAAAAGAAGAAAACGCAAACAAAGATTTCGATAAAATACAGCAAAAGTGAGACAGAAGACAGAACAAAACAGAAATCGACTTTGAAAACACAAGAAAAATGTTCAACTTGAAATGCTGTGTTGAGTTTTCTCTTGTTCTAAATTGCATTATAAACTATCATTTGACATGCATGATGAATCAAGCATTTTCTTATAAATAAAGGGTGCTCATTAATTAAATTGTTTATTTAATTAGGAGGTTTCATAGCGTTTCGATATAAATGCAAAACTCCAAGATCTTTATAAATTGGCAGCTAGTGCTGGACTGGAAATAAATAAAAATGAAACAAAAGAAATGAGAATTTATAATACAATTGATTCTGCTCTTCTGAAGTCTTCAGATAACAATGTGGCAAACGAAGAAGAAACTGATATAAATAAAGAATGGGAGGCTATAAGAGATGCTATTAAATTATCTGCATCAGAAATCATTGGTTATTTAAAAAAGAGGCAAAACAAGAAATGGTTTGATGAGGAATGTGCCGACATTGTAAAGAAAAGAAAGCTAGCAAAAATGAAATGGTTACACTAGCCAACTGAGGTAAATTTGGAGCAATTGGGTGGTATTAGACGGGAAACCACGAGGTTACTAAAGAGTCAAAAGAGGGAATATTTGAGAGAGAAACCATGAACCTATGGGTTCAATAGTGCCAGTGAGTTAATTAGTTAGTTATTGATTCTGCTCTTATATTAGAAGGAGAAGTAAGGGAAGCTACAAATCCGGGTAGTATAATATTTGTGAATGGTGGCTCAGATGAAGATGTTGATGCCAGAATAAAGAAATAAAGATATACTAACATTCAATTGAAATCAATTTTGGAGGTCGAAACAAATCTCCTTAAGATTTAAACTAAGACTATTTAATTCAAATGTGAAATCGATATTATTATATGTCTGTGAAACTTGGAAGGCTACAAAACAAATAAGGAAGAAGTTGCAAATTTTTGTAAACCGTTGCTTGAGAAATATCTTGGGTATATGGTGGCCAGAGATTATAAAAAAATAAAGAAATTTGCAGAAGAACAAATCAAAACAAAATTTGTAAAGAAATCAAATTTAGAAAATGGTAATTGATTGGTCAAGTGTTAAGGAGAGAAAATGATAATATCACAAAAATGACATTTTATTGGAACCCCCAAGGAATGAGAAGGCGAAGAAGAAGATCTAGGGCAACATGGAGTAATACCATCGTTAAAATTCCTAGGATCAGCTGTTCCGGCTGTCAGTATCTGGATATGGGCTCATTCCCTGGGTAACTTGATCAGACAGGGAGACTCTCATGAGCTATGATGAAGGAAATATATTTCGGGGAAAGAGAACCCCAAATAAAACCATTGTTTCTCCAGGTTGGGGGCTGACGCATCAGGATAGCTCCCTGTTCGTTAGAAGAAATATTTTAGTAGTAGTAGTAATAATAGTAGCAGCAGCAGTAGGACTTTATTAGACTAAATGTAAGTACAAATACGCCTAATATTACTTACAAATATGGATCGCACGGGCAGGAAGTCGTACGTGATGTTGACCGTCTTGTAAGTAAATTAATATATATTAATCATATAAAAAAACGTACAAATGAATATGAGTTCGGATTACTTACTTGGAATATCCTTAGGTCATATAAGACAGGAGCATTAAACCATTCGCCTCAAAAGACGAGGTAGACTCGCCGGCATTTCAATGGCCTTCAACTCAGAAGACGAGGTACACTCGCTTAACTCTGCTGTTATATATTTTGTACATCCCTTGGCGGATAATATTTTGTTAACATGTTGAATTGTAGAGGAATGTGATTTGACCTTCACTCTCCTTCACTCTTGTTGTGATCTCAAGTAAACGCTTTCTTTTGTTCGTTTTGAATGTCTGAAAATTATCATCATCATCATGGTAGGCCGTCGGCCTGTTCCGCTCTCAGAATGCATCTTCCCATCGTCTTCTAGAAGAAGAAAAACTCGATCACAAATCACCTATTCCTGCTAAAAAGAGCTTTGCGAACGGGTTGGTAGCCCACTCAAGTAAAAAGTATATTACTCGTATCACTCAGAGGAATGTCTGAAAATAGAAAATATAATTTATGGTACTTGAATGGGGTTTCTGGAGCAATGCATTGAGTGTTTAAACCTGAAGCGAATGGGTTATGAAATATCATTCATGAAATAAAGAAATATAAACTCGCGAGCAAACCCAGAAGAGAAAAGGAAGATTGGACGTTCTAGGATCAGATAGTTAGATTGGGTTGAGATGGACATGGAAGTCATACGTGTTAGAAATTGGTAGAAAAAAAGCGATTGATAGAAACCAGTGGCAAAGACATTCTTAAGAAGCCCAAAATTCGACCAGGGTTATAGCGTCGAGAATGATGATGATACTTGTTGTACACTTTCCAAATACAAATAGAGTGCGCTTAAAAGTTTTAGAAAAGGTAGAAGGAGCATGATATATAGAAGACATAATGAAGACAAGAGAATGATCCTGAAATTATGATGTTCCTGTGGTACGGAATGCTTATGTTTGTTATATGGCCAGTTGTCACTTAAGTGTTTATGGCAACTAGCTGACTGAATCCAGTGTGCATCAATAATTCGTACGTCGTCTGGACAGATGCCAGGACAGCATGCAAAGCTATTTATAAGATCTCAAGGCCCTTGTCGTCGCACTGCTTTCGCTCAAATTAACAAACATGCAACTCTGTTCGAAACTTCGTTCGCGACAACTATGATATCCATTGAAACATTAGCTGAAATCATTAAGAAGATGATAGAACATCATCATATTCTACTTCTTTCACAGTAGCCTCTGGCTGCTCCTGGAATTCCCTCCCTCAATATATCAGGAGTTATCGCACACTTGACACCTTTAAGTCATGCCCATAAAATTACCTGATGTAAATAAATAATAGTTTTAAAAAACTAAAACAACACGCTTTATTAGAAAACCGAACTAAAAAAAAGAAAAATAATTTTAATTTCCAACATTCTTGGGATAAATAATTTTACCATCAAAAGCGTGGGGTGCTCTTTATCAATTAATATATTTGATAATAAACAGATATTGGTAAAAGTAAAGTCTGTAAGAAGAAAATGTAAAAATCATAAAAAGCACCCCACGCTTTTGATGGTAAAATTATTTATCCCAAGCATGTTCGAAATTAAAATTATTTTTCATTTTTTTAGTTCGGTTTTCTAATAAAGCGTGTTGTTTTAGTTTTTTAAAACTATTATTTATTTTTTTATTTTTTAGTTTTAATATTTAAAGAATAAGATAAAAATGTAAATATCTTTAAATTCGATTCTATTATAGTATGAGCTGAAAGTAATACTCTTCTAAAAAAAAACCTCCCAGCCGGATTTAATCCAGCGACCTATGGATACAGAAATTACGAGTATATACCACTAGAGTGTACCGCTCTACCAACTGAGCTCTTACAACGATTGACTAAAAGTCGACAAGTCCGCAACCTATTAGGCTATACCAGTTTTCATTTTTTTTATTTTCTGATGATTCTGGGCAGGATTCTAGAAACAAAATATGAGATTATTGTATTGTCACGGGTCCTTTACAAGTACACAAAGTTTCAAGTCGATCTAATGTTTCTAAGTGGGTGAAAATCGTGTTCAAAAATTCCGTTACATAGATACAAAGACACTTTTTTATTTTCTGATTATTCTGGCCAGGATTTTAGAAAACAAATATGAAATTATTAAATTGTCACGGGTTCTTTATACGTATACAAAGTTTCAAGTCGATCCAATGTTTCTAATTGGGTGAAAATCGTGTTCAAAAATTCCGTTACATAGATACAAACTCAATTTTTTGATTTTCTGATGATTCTGGCTATGATTTTAGAAACAAAATATGAAACTATTATATTGTCATGGGTCTTTTACAAGTATGCAAAGTTTCAAGTCGATCCAATGATTTTAAGTGGGTGAAAATCGCGTTAAAAGATTCAGTTACATAGATACAGGTCAAGCTAATATAAAGCGTGTAAAAATAATATTAATATTATCGAATTTATACAATGTCATTAGTGTTTTTATTTTCATTCTTCTAGAATATACATTTTATACTTTATTCGTTAAATATAGAGTATATCAACAGACTAACAATAAAGATTTAGCAAACAAGTCTCCTTGCTATGCAACAGATTATATAAAACAATTCATAAATGTACACTCCTCAGTTCATAATTGCCAATGTATATATTGTGTACTGTTCACTTAGCTTTGGTTCAATCGATAATCCAGTATGGAATATTAGGTTGGGATGGAATTGCAAATTTTATCCTTTCTCCTCTAACATTGCTGAGGAAACGAATTACACAAATTTTCTTGGCACAAATTACACTACAATATTAATTAATATTGATATTGAACAAATTATTTTATATCTTGAAACTCTTTCATAGGCCTATGTATATTGTTTTCCATTTTCCTTTTTGTAATGTATAGTCCGAATATTCTATATGTATTATTTCTGTAACTGAACTTTACCCGAGCACGTGCACTTGCTCATTCGGTGTCAATACAATGTTCAAAATTTATTTGTAAAACAAATCTTATTCTTCTCATTTGTTTTAAATAATTATTGTAGGTATACCATGTAATAATTTAAGTTTATTTTAACTTAGATATAAAACTAATTATTTTAATTTTATCTAATCTGGATGAGCGACATATAAAGCAATAAAATCTTAACTCTATCAGCTAAAATAAAAATAATATTTTTCTTGTTATTAGGCTATTATTATTATTATTATTATAAATATTATTGTTATTATTATGATTATTACTATTATTATTATTACTATTATTTTTCCTTCACAGTAGCCTCTGCCCGCTCCTGGAATTTCCTTCCTCAAGATATCACGGGTTGCCGCAAACTTGGCAGTTTTAAGTCACACTTATACAGTAACCTGTTTCTAATAATTAATTAATCTCTATTTATTTAAATTTATACAATGTCATTAATAATTTGTTCTCGTTTTTTATATAGGCCTATCTTGTACATGTACATTTAATTCGTTAAATCTAGAGTAAATCAAAATACATTATAAATATTAATTTTATTGTATTTATAACATGTAATCGTTTATGTTTATTGTAATTTAGATGTAAGACTACTTTTTTGTACTTTTTGAAACCTGTTTGAGTGGCAGACAAGGCCTTAATGCCTTAACTCTGCCAGGTAAAATAAAACTATTATTATTATTATTATTATTATTATTATTATTATTATTATTATTATTATTATTATTATTATTATACTCTTATTAATGTCGGCCGCGGTGGTCTAGTGGTTATGTTTCTTGCTTCTAGCTCCGAGCGTCGCGTGATCAAACCTGGCCGTATTAGATGATTTTTCATGATTTAAATAACCAAGGAACAAGTCCTCCGGGGGGACGTCATACATTGGATCCCGAGTCTGTAAATTTTTAGGTTCGTAAAAGAACCTTAAGCCTGTAAACGAGATCTCTAATCAAAATTTACCGACCTTCATCATCAAAGTAATACCTTAGTTTCCGACTAAATGTCTAATTGGTTTGGTTTGGTTTGCTAACCACATGCCATTCGTGATATTTGTAAGTAAATAAGTGTAACTAAATTCGTTAGGTTAAGAAAATTCCCATGATCCCGTAATGGGACGAATGGGGCTCCAATCAATCAAACTATTATTATTATTATTATTATTATTATTGTTATTATTAGTAGTAGTATTATCATCATCATCATCGTCAGAAATTAAGTAAATCATAATCTCCATCAATATCGTTACTGGATTAGGCCTTCTGGGTTGTTTCTTCTCAGACTGTAAGCTGGTCCTTTCAGCGCAATAATAGATGTCCAAAATTCTTCTTACGAAGAGGTATGCAGATGAATAGTTTCTCAGTAGTCTACTATTGGCGTCGTATTACGTGGTTGTATCAGTTATTCTGGTAAATCTTGAGAGTATCAGTGACTTCTGGCATGTTTAGTTTAATTCTTCTTCCGTTTGTAGCTAAATTATGAGCGTAAATAGCATATTCCAGTAAATTTTAGTTTCTGGAGAGAGATAGGCCTACATTGTGCATTCAAGACAGGCTCCGAAGTAAAGTACGGCATATGCGTAGTAGGCCTACATATACATTTGGAAAGAAAAAGCCATAAAAGTCTTACAAACAAATATGAAATTCCTAAACATGCAAAATTAGTTGATCTAGAAAGACGTACCTGAAATACGTTAATTAAAAAATAACTATTCACCTTTCTATGTCTATCTTATCATACACTGGTCAACTTGATATATCGGGACTACGTAATAAAAATAATTCACGCTAATCTCTTGTGTATACAGCAGTTAATTTGTCATAATCATCCTTCACGGATTAGGTCTTTGCCTTTTCCGGTCACACATCTCTTCAGCCCAGAGCTTTCTTGATCTTCCCACCGATTTTCGTCCTACAGGATTATACATCAGTGCCATCTTTGGTATACGGTTCATTTGTTCCTGAGGAAAGACAGTTCTGTAAGAGATAGTCATACACAATATTAGATTGGAAAGAAATATTTCATTATAAAATTTTTTTTCCAACAATTACCATTATAATATCATGTTCCGAACTCAATAATTCGAACAATTATTTAAAGCGTATTGATATGTAATTGCGACTTAAAATTATTACAGGTCCTAGAGTTAAGGTTTCTGATGTAAAAATTATTATATTTGGGGGAGTGAATAATATAAACTTCTAAATTTTAATAATTTATTTTTTTCGAGATACAAGTTTATATGGTGATTTCAACGCAAGTCTGGAATAATAACTTATGTATATTCATTCAAATGTTAACTCTTTTTTCTCATGTGGTTCTTAAGTAGTCAAAACTTATGAATATCAGTTATTCTATGGAATATCTAGTTATAGAAAATACCTAAGAATATTTCAGCATATAACTTCTATAATGGGAACTTGCCTATGGACTCAATTCATCTACATACTGGTAATATAACTGAAATTAACCTAAGAAGAATCTATTATATTTCGGAAATCCATGTGAAATGCACGAGAGGAGTATATTATGAAGAGAGGAAAAAAGTAACTTGAAATTAATATATATATATATATATATATATATATATATATATATATATATATATATATGTATCCTCTGATTCATGAAGCTGTAAATAATGATGATATACCTCATTCTAGTAAACTTATATTATTTTTTTGTGTTTTTTTGTTATTCTTAGCTTTAAATTACACACAGAATCAGTCAAGGAACATGTACAAAAATACAGAAACAACTGGAAATCTCACGTACGAAGAATGAGCAGAACAAGAATGCCACGTCAGATCTTAAATTACCAGCCACCAGGCAAGAGATCTTTGGGCAGACCCTTCAAACGTTGGATTGAAACTGTAACAGACCACTAAGTCTATCACATGAAAGGAAGAAGAAGAAGAAGAAGCTTTAAAATATACCTAGGTGCATGTAGCAAAATTTATGTTTATATATACACCATAAAAGTAAAGCCTCATAGACTGCAATGGGCAGGGCATGTGGCACGTATGGGGGATAAAAGAGGTGCATGGAAGCTTCTTGTAGGAAAACCAGAAGGAAAACGCCCAGTTGATAGACCAAGAACGAGGTGGGAGAATAACATTATCCACGATTTGAAGGAAGTAGATTATACAGGAGATGATTGGAAAACAATAGCTCAGGATAGGGATGTATGGAGAGCTTACATCCGCGCAGCAATGAACCAACGGGTTCGATAGAGTCAGTTAGTTTTTATATACGTCACACACATACACACACACACACACATATATATATATATATACATATATGTATTTGCCGCGGTTGTCTAGTTGTTAGGCTATGTTCTTTGTCTCTAGTTCCAAGGGTCGCGGGTTTAAACCCGGCCGGGGTCGATGGATTTTTTAGGATGGGAATATCCAAGGGACAAGTCCTCCGGGAGGGATTTTAAGCCGTGGGTGCCGATATTGAAGATTTTCAGGCTTGTAAAATTACCGGATTGTCCTTTGGATATTCCCATCCCAAAAATTCATTGACTCCGGTGGGGTTTGAACTCGCGACCCTCGGAACTAGAGACAAAGAACATAACCACTTGACTATCGCGGCAGACATATATTTACTTTATTTATATACAGATTTTTAATGTTTATACATATTTCTGTGCCTAAAGTTTTATTTTTCTTCTCCACTCGTCTCTATTCATCCATTCTATGCCCTCCAGTCCTCTTGTTCTCATTCCAGTTCTTATTTTATATGTAAATCTACGTGTTTCGAGGTCTTCCTTTCCTTCTTCTTCCAGGTGGACACCATTCCAATGTTTTCCTGGTTTCTTCTTGCATTCGTCGTACATGTCCATACCAATTTAATTGCTTACATATTATATAATCTGCTATTCAATATCAAGCATTCATTTTTCTCGTATGACAGTATTTCTCTTTTCTTTTTTTTTCTAATTTTGAACATCTTGCTTCTCTCCTTATGAAGTCAACCATTTTATTTTGAACTCCTCGAATATTCCAAGTTCCAACAAGAAATGTCCATTTCCTTTACTTTTGTCATCTTCGTTTATTTCAGTCTGGCTTTAAATCTCTGTGCTTTTTAGCACAGCTACTTTTTTGTGACGAACAAGGAGCTGGCCTGATTTATCAACCCCCAACCTGGAGGACCAGGTGATTTTTGATCAAGGTTTTCTTCTTCTAGCCGTTATCAAACCAATGACGAACTGCAAGGCAGCAGTATATGTACCCTAGATAAGGGACCCTCACAGGGTACTATCAGCCGGGCGTACTGAACCCTGGTTTTTAACGAGGTTGTTACTCCTCCCCTCATCTTTTTCTAACCTGGCTTGGGACAGGCTTTGGCATATATATATATATATATATATATATATATATATATGCTACAAGCACGTATGTATACTTTAAAGCTAAGCATTTCATAAGAAACAAAAAATATTTAACACAGAAAGGCCTTCATCCATCCAAATAATACCTCAGTTGCCTACTAGATGTCTACTTGAGGCCACGTGCTAACAACATGTCACCCGTTGACATCGTTAAGTAAAAAAGCGTAACTAAGTAAACTTAGTTACGAAACTCCCGCTAGGGAGCATCCGTCCCCAACGCGGGACGTATGGGGTAAACACCACACACACACACACACACATGCATAAATAAATAAATATATATATATATATATATATATATATATATATATATTATATATATAATTGTATATCCAATCATTCAGCCAAATATTTTAACTTCGATAACTGAAGAATGGTCATCGCATATGAATTGTTATGTAGGATTTTTTCATAGGTATTGTTTTATAAATTAGAATGAAGAATTTTAAATATAATATAATTTAATATAACATAAAGAACACATTAAAAAAATTATAATATATTGGCTGTACCTGCAATATTGTACGGCTCACAAATATGGACTCTAAATAAACAGTCAATTAAAAGAATAGAAGCAGCAGAAATTAAATATTTACGATTTGTAGCTGGATACACTGTAATGGATAAAAAACGAAGTGTAAAGAACTACAAATATTCAGTTTGACAGATAAAATAGAAGAGTATGGGAGAAAATGTTATGAAAATGTCTGGAGAATGGATACCAATAGATAGCCTAGGAAAAGTTTGAACTATCAACCAAGAGGAGGAAAAAGAGATCGAGGACGCCCACGAAAGAGATTGACACACACACACACACATGTATTCTCTTATGTAATTATTCACTTACTGAAACAATAAATTGTGTTTTGATGTTATTTTTTGAATCAACACTTTCCAGAAATAAAAAATAAAATTATAATTTTCGTTTTTTGTTTGAATTTATGTAGGTGGCGTGATGTAATAGAATCCCGGGATATTTTTTATCTAAAACTTTAAGACGCAAACATAGGCACAGCAGGACAGAAAGATCGACCAGCTACTGAATGTAGTATAATGCAAAATGCAGCTCGTCCTGGTAAAAAATAAGCGATAGCTGTCTTTGTTGCAGACTGGACACTTATTTCCACAGATACATCTCGAATTGCTACATTAACCTTATCATCCTGGGGAACCCATCTGTGTTCCACTAAATGAGAATCAGACTTAAAACATTATTCTTCTTGTTAAGAATTTTAACTATATTTGTATCAACTTACTTTATGATAACCTAATGGATCCTGTCTTTTCAATTTAATAAATTAATACGAAAAGAATTTTCAAAACGTTTTCTTACACTCATGAAAGTAATAGTTTAAGTTGAAATTCTGATTAAATTTAACCTAATTATATTCGTTTCATAGTTCACAGTGGTCTAGTGGTTCCATGCCCCCACATCCGATGATCGCGGGTTTAAATCTGGCCGACGTTGATGAATATATAAGTTGAAAAAATCGAGGGAAAAATCAAATCTTCTTGGCACGGACTTGGTACATCATAAAGCTTAACTGGGAGATGTTTCAAGGTATCTTTCGACATGCAATGGTTGGCAGTTCCCTTAGGTGTAGAGTCATAGGACGCATGTTGTCATTTTATAACATATAAAAGAACCTCAAGTCTGAAAAACATCTAGCTCAGATTTGAATTGCGATGATTATGACTATATGTATCAAAGAAGATCGATACATTAAATACTAAATAAATTAATAAAAGTCAATAAGGACGTCAAAAAGTTATCATAAGTAATGTCACAAATGATTTCCAATTCATCTATAAATTTACCTCGAGGATTTGGAAATCAAGAGTGGCATTTTTTAGGACTATGTAACGAATAAAATTAAGCTGTTTACTCAAAAAATCTTTATTTAAATATAGTTACCAGTATCCTAAAATATTTATATATTTAATGTGAACGGCGATGTTTTGAAAACAAGTCAGAAATGTGAGGTTATGTATATTCACTGCAGCTTGATCATATTATTTATTGCCAATAGGATCGCAATATTGTAAGAATGCACCCTAGTGGAGAAATAATAAAACTCATCATACTATATATTATAATCGACATTATAGGTTATTAATTTATTTTTTAGTAACCAACTCAGCAAAATTATGGAATCTGTTCATTATTTGCTATATTCAACATATTTGTTGGAGAAAAATAATGCTCTGATCTGTTCAGAATATAAAAAGGAGGAGCTAACTTTATCACAAAAGCAGGAGCTGATAAAGAGAAATCGATAAAGAGCGAAGTGAAATACGACTGTCATTGGTTGTAAAACAAAATTTATTGAAACGTGATTGGTCATTGACTACCATGTGGGACATGAGTTAAATGGTTATGATAAATGTAACTGATTCGGAAATAAGCTAAATTCAATATTACGACTCTCTAGTAGATAAAATAAGCAGATGGAAGAAGAAAATGCACACTATCAAAATTAATTTGTTCATGATAAAATACGAATATAATTTAATTAACTTTTATAGGAATTAATCACTATGAGGTTTAATTTATGGTGAAATTAAATGTAAGGGGTGTAAGAGGTAGTGATGTGCATTCTATAACCTCTCCTACCTAATTCTCAACCTCACCTGCACGTGGTACACCCTGCTTTTAACTAACGAGGTAATGGGGACCGAGTCACGGCGGTATAACCGTTCCATCGAATATGGAGGAAATTCCATATTTTGAACGCCTGACTAGAGGCTATAAGGTAGCAGCCCTACCACTAGTCTTGCTCTGCGGATGGCTGGTAACCAACCCAGGGGACTTCCTACTACTCGAAGAAACTTAAGCAAAGACTGGAATGATCACACTGATGACGACAAAGCAAGAAATAGGTTAGGACATAGGGACCAAGGAAGACCAAAACATCGGTGGAAAGATCAAGACCATCTTCGCTAGGTTTACCGTACAGGCCACATGGCCTAAAACGAATTTGTTCATGATGATGATGATTAAATGTTTCTTACCTCTCCTCATATAAATTTACTAAGTTGATAGCGATTTCGAGACTATAACTGTCTCATCATCAGAACTTTGTCGCCTACAAAGTTGTGATGATGAGACAGTTATAGTCTCGAAATCGCGATCAACTTAGTAAATTTATATGAGGAGAGGTAAGAAACATTTAATTTCACCACGAATATAATTACCGAATATTTACATTTAGAATGCAGGTTTTGCTCACAATCTGAAAAGAACATTTTAATTGGACAAATATACGAATAGTTTAGGTTATTTTAATTTATATACGGATTTTCAATGTTTGTACGATTTTTGTACCTAAAGTTGTATTTTCTTACTCCACTGGTCCCTATCCATCCACTCCATGTCCTCCGGACTTCTTCTTCCCATTCCAGTTCGTATTTCTTCCATACATAAGTTTCAAGTTCTTCCATTCTATCTTCTTCCAGAAGGACACTCTTCCAAAGCTTTTCTGGGCAACCTTTCTTCTTCCATTCGTCGTACATGCATTACACATTTGATTGTTTATCTTTATATCTAAAAATGAGTGCGAATTTCCTCTCTGTCTGTGCTTTCTGGACTAAAAAAATACTTGACTGATTTGAATGGGATTTTCCATCATTTAGAGAACTTTCTGGGACATTCATCTTATTTGACACATTACCCTACGTGCTATATGGCCGGAGCTAAAAAGAAAGTGCAATGGTGCACAAATAAGTCGCTTTTTGGACGCTTAAATAGATAACGCTGCCTAAACCATAACAAACACATCAAATTAATGTACACCGAATTGAATATCTTAAAACATTGTTCAAGTCCCGTTGGGGTCAGGATTTTTAAACTGACCCAAACCCTGTGGCGGCACTATGGCCCTGGGGTCGACTCAGCCTCTAACGTAAATGAGTACCAGACGCTTGTTCTGGGGTAAAGGCGGCCGTCACGCAGGGCTGACAACCCGGCTGACATAAAGTGCCGATTGTCTAGAAAAAGTGGGAGCCTTAACCTCCTACTACCCCAAGGGCCTCCGGGCCTGTTGTGGGATCACTTTACTTTACTTTAAAACATTCTACAAAAATTTTACGACAAAACATGTCTAACTTTTAAGATTAAGTCACAAACCATTTTTGTATTTCAGCTCATTGATGTCAACAAGATCGGAGAAGTAGATTCCCGGGCAACGGCAGATAATCAGTACGAGGTATCAAATAATTATGGTATCAATTTATAAAACACTAGCTATTACCCGGCGGGCGCTGCTACGCCAAAATAAATTATGTGTTTTTACGTTTAGATTAATAAGTAAAAAGGAAAAATAATTATAAATTTATATCGTTATTATTTTAGATATCCCGTACTGGTTACCCGGCATTGCCCGGGAATCTAAGTATCCCGATGTATTTGGCATAAATGAGCTGAAAGACAAAATTCGTTATTTCGAGATATCCGTGCAGCTTGCCAGAGAATCTACTTATCCCGATCATCTCGGTATCAATGAAAGACAAAAATGGTTATTGTGAGTTATCCATAAAAAATAAACATATGCTTCCGCGGGCTGCTTTATAGAGATTTTTTTTGAGATATTCAAATCTGTGTACACTAATTTGTAGTATTTGTTATGTTTTTGGCAGCGTAAGCCATTTAATGTACAAAAAGCCACTTTTATTTTACTTTCTCACTACAAAGGGTGATTTTTAAGGGTGAAGGGCTTGAGCATTAAAACTCTCTTATAGCCTATAATCTTCCCGGGAAAATCCTGAACATTTTGCACAAAGTCCCACCACAATCGGATGTACGCTTTTCCGGGAATCTACTTATCCCGATCTTCTTGGCATCAATGAAAGACAAAAATGACTATTGTGAGTTATCTGTAAAATATAAACATATGCTGTCGCGGACTTTTTGTAGAGTTTTTTTAAGATATTCAATTCTGTGTAAATTAATTTTGTGCATTTGTTATGGTTTAGGCAGCATAAGCAATTTAAGCGTCAAAAAATGATTTTTTTCACGTTTTTCGCTACAAAAGGGTGATTTTAAGGGTGTAGGAGTTGAGTATTACAACTCTCTTATAGTCTATGTTTATCCCGGGAATTTCCTGAACATTTTCAAAAAAGCCCCATCACAATCGGATCAATGGTATGGCCGCTCATAAAGTACGAACAAACAAACATACAACAAACAAACAATCTTTCATTTTTATATATTAGATTTTTCTTTTCACTTATTCAACTAAACATTAAAACGCTTTTAATTTATTTGGGCGTAGCAGCGCACGCCGGGAATTAGCTAATAGGCTATCTTGTACAATCTGCTAACGTATGATTAATATTCAATTACTTAGGCTAAATAGAATTGAAAATATATTGTTTTCGAATTAATCCCACGTGTCATTATCAAAGAATTAAAGGTGTATGTAAGACCTATACCAGAAACTCGAACATTTCATTCCTTGATAATGGCATGTGAGATCAAGTCGAAACGTTGGAACCAGTAGTCAGTGCCTAACATTGAATCTTTGACGCGGAAAACCCAAGAAACCTTTCTTAATCATATATAAAATGTCGAAAATTCAGCTTCCATTAAAAATAGTGATCATTGCTCTTTTAAAATTATCCAGATGAATTATTTTGGACGAAGATAGCAGCGTCGGGATAGCTTGGAGAGTGAAAACAGCCTAAGCTCTTGACAGGATGAGTAAAAATAAATGAATATAATGTGGCGGCAATTATCTGGCTAATACATCATGGTTTTTAAGTAAACACAATCGGGATACATGCGCAACCCACGTCAAATGGTTGTCTCCACATAAGTGTGGGATGTAAGAACAAAGCTAAGCACGTCCTCATAATTCTCGCGTGAAGATGCATTCACAAACAATTGACCATATATTGAGCGTTAATACGCCAACATTCGGGGCCACTCCTATTTTTACACACAATCCTCACGTATTATAATAAAAAATTTGGTGTTCAAATAATAATTCAATATATACGTTAGGGTTTATAACTCTAAATAAGTTTTATATGTTTTATTTTAAGGGGGTCGACTGATGAATTTCAATTTTTTTCATCTGATAATTTTGAACTTTTTATCACATACATTACGTGCTTACAGAAGCGTTTCTGCGAAGTTTGGTGTTTATAAGTAGAATAGTTTCAGAATTATGATTTTTTAAATCTATTATTGTAATATTTTTTTTAAAAATTGCTCCTTGCGATGCATTTTAAATATTCTCTCATGAAATTTGAGATTCAAAGTCTTTATAACTCCACTAAACATATTTGCTATGCAAAAGAAATCATAAAAAAGGATACTGCATATTTTTCATTAACTTTTATAATATTCATGATGTGTTCCGTTGAGGTTTATTCAAAATTAATATAAAATTATAGAATATTCACCTGAAAGGGCCGTCTCCTCAACTTAATTAATCATTTAACTGTAGCGCTTTCGGGACTTGTCCCATTATCGGCAGGATTCAAAACTGGTGTTTCACTGAAGATCTGGTAGAGGGGGTTGCGTGTATTGGGTTCGTTTTCGTTTATCAGGCTGTCGTTGTGAGCTGCTTTCATGATTTCCATCTCTTCGAGTACGTTTATCTTCGCTGGATTATTTTCTCTGTGCATTACTGTTAGGGTGTTTTCAATATTTTAACACCCTAACAGTAATGCACAGAGAAAATAATCCAGCGAAGATAAACGTACTCGAAGAGATGGAAATCATGAAAGCAGCTCACAACGACAGCCTGATAAACGAAAACGAACCCAATACACGCAACCCCCTCTACCAGATCTTCAGTGAAACACCAGTTTTGAATCCTGCCGATAATGGGACAAGTCCCGAAAGCGCTACAGTTAAATGATTAATTAAGTTGAGGAGACGGACCTTTCAGGTGAATATTCTATAATTTTATATTATTTTTCATTGTTTGAAAAAAAAAAAAGGTAATTTGTTTTTTATCCACCCTCATGCATTTCGATCTCAATTTAAGAGAAAACGTGTGTCGTCTTAGACTAGCATATGCATAGCATATGAATTAGCATATATTGGGGAGTCTAACCACTAAATTTTACATTGATGGCATAAAAATTGCATCGTAAGGAGTATTGTAAGTCTTGAAAAATGTAAAAGAAAATGGGGGAAAAAAAAACACATACCGGTATTAAAGTTTAAGTAGTAATGCTGACCACACGTTCAGGGGTATTTAAACTCTTACGTCACGGACTCAATGTCAGAGATTGTCAAACTATAACATCCTTCAAAAACAAACTAAAGAATTATTTAATAACAAACTAACTTATACACCTCACTGATAGTATTCTTTTAGCAATATTAATATATTTAATTATTTATTAAAATAATATTAAGAATAACAAATATTTTTATTTGTTTTGTTTTAAATATTGTATAATCGTAAAATTAGTTTTCTATATCTCATTATTTTCCTTTGTTTTTTATATATACCAGACAGGGACAATTTAATATGACTTGCTTGTATACATTTTATTATTAATTTTAACTAATATTAACTGGTTGTATTATAGATCGTAATATATTAGATATTATCTTTTGATCAAATTTTTACTTAGTGTTTAATATTAGAGTTAATTAAGATTGTTATATTCTGATGTAATATATGTTTGTCCTGGTGAGTGGAAGAGAAGGCCACATGGCCGTAACTCCATCAGGCTAAATAAATCTAAATCTAAAAATCTAAAATCAATTTTGCGCCTACATGAAAATTATCCCAAAGAATCAGAGTTTTTAAAAAGGAAATAAACAAAAAATGAATTTTTTCAACATTTTCATCATTTGATACCCTTAACCCATTCGCCTCAAAAGACGATGTAGACCCGCCGGCAGTTAAATGGCCTTCAACTCAGAAGACGAGGTACACTCACTTAACTCTGCTGTTATATATTTTGCAATATTTTGTACATACCTTGGCAGAGTAATCTTTTGTTAACATTTATGAACAGTAGAGGAATGTGTTTTGGCCTTCGCCCGTATTGAGATCTGAAGTACCGTTATTTTTTGTTTGTTTTGAATGTCTGAAAATAGACAACATAATTTACGGTAACTTAAATCCGGTTTCTGGAGAAATGCATTGAGCATTTAAATCTGAAGCGAATGGGTTAAGTCGGCAAAATATATTTTTTCCAACAGAACTATATATCGTGAATCATAATTTTAAATTAAAATTATACTTATAATTTAATGGATTAGATATATACTTGATACACAGGGTGTGGAATATGTCAGTTAACCAATGCACATAGTTGCAAGGGGAAAAAATCAGATTGGTTGGAACTGGGGTGTGAATACGGGACCTTAAGAAGGTATTAAATATAAAATTAGTTACTGGTTAGACAGTCGTGCTCAACTAAATTTTTAACTTCATCAAGTAGTTCCAATATGGAGGCCTTTCAAAAACAATGTTTCATCTTCTGCATTTTAACTGGTACTGATGTTGTTGTATACGTTGTACAAGGGGTTTAGGTCCGCGGGTGTGTTCTCATTGAGTAGGTCTGCATTCTTTGCTTCTTTTAGAATCTCTATATTTTCAAGGATGCTGATCCTGTTGTTGTTGTTATACTCTCTGTGTAGTACTGACATAGTATTATTGATTATGTCGAACTGATGAACCGTTTCTACTATGTGTTTGGCAAAACTTGATTTTTCTTCGTTATTAATAATATTTTTGAAATGTTCAGAGTATCTTGTGTTGAAATTTCTTATTGTTTCGCCTATGTAGAATAAATATATGAATCGTAAGAATGTAATCTCAAACACTACTGCTTTAGGTAATTTGCTAACTAGGTAATATATCTTCTCAGTATCATGGTTATAAACGATTTCAAGTTAATTGTTATTATTTGTGTGTTTGCAGGGAGTCCATGGTATCTGAAACTCGATATTGCGTGGTGAAGGGAATTTGTTTAGAACTGCTGGCAACACTGGATTATTGGTAAAAAATGACTATTCAATAAATATATTCCTGCTTGACGATCGCCTTGACTCAAAATATTCTAACTGCCTCAGGAATCGAACCCGCGAATTACTAGCGAGCAGCGCATTGGCTTAAAACAACTATATTTCTTGGCCTCCAGGGTTCTAATAGTGGATGGTTAATATTGATAATAATAATGATAATAATATGCCAAAATTTATATCAACCATTATTTATATATATATATATATATATATATATATATATATACCGGCAATGTTCGTAATGTTGATTATATTGACTATTTAACTCATGCCCCAAATGGGAGTCAATGACCAATCACGTTTCAATGATTTCTGTTTTACAACCAATCAGAGTCGTGTTTCACGAAATATTTATCAGTGTTATATTTACCATATTAAAGAAAGCTCCTCCTTTTTAATATTCTGAACAGGTCTGACAATTATTTTGCAGTGACAGAGCCTATAAGAAATACGGCTACCAGATTGTATATATAGTGCATAGATGTCAACACATAGCGCTTGCAGGAGTTAATATAAAAACATTTGTAGCAATTTATTATACCACCAAAAAAAAAAAAAAGAAACCACTGTTTGCACTTTCTTAATGTATTTCTTCCCAGGTAACAATCCAGAAAAATATAATTGTCATATTTACATCATACGACATCAGAAATGAATTAATATACAGTTTGATGTGTTTCATTTTTTCTCCACTAGAGAGCATTCTTACAATATTGAGTTCCTTTGGCAATAAATAGTATGATCGGGTTGCAGTGATAAACAAAAGAAGCATATGAAGCATACCTATCGTTTCTCATTTGTATTCAAACATCCCAGTTTACATTATATATATAAATATTTTTAAAAAACTACAGTTAAAAAATGATTTGTGAGTAAACAGCTTAATTTTATTCGTTAAATAGTCCTAACAAATGCCACTCTTGATTTCCACATTCTCTAGATACATTCACTCCTCACTTCGTGAGTCGTGAATTTATCGATAATTTGGAGATCACTCGTGGCATTACTTATGATAATAATAACAGTAATAGTAGTAATTACGATAATAATAATAATAATAATAATAATAATAATAATAATAATAATTATTATTATTATTATTATTATTATTATTATTATTATTTTCTTGATAATGTTTCATTCTCGAAAAACATATGTCAGACACATTAGAAAATTTGACATTGTAAGAAGAAAAGTAATTATGCTCATTTTTGTCAATGGCTAAATATAAACAATTCAGAGAAATCCTATATTTTTATTAAAAATATAAATCAGGATTATCTTGGGTAATACAACACAGTGAATAATTTTATATACGTATTTCTCTTTGTAATTATGACTTTAGGGTGCACACGTAAAAATGTTTTTTTAATCCCTTACAATATGAATAATATTTCCGAAATAACCCAAAATTTAAAATAGTCGCTGTATTAACTTACATTGACAGATTTCATAAATTAATAATTTAATAGTTGCCCCGAAAAGAGATCTAACACACAAACTTCAAATTGTTGGGAAAACGAATAAAAACGTGCAAAGTTCATTTTGAGGCTATTACCTTTATTGCATTATATACATTTTAATCTCTCATCTAATTGGAATCAAATGTAGCCAATTTGAATGCAAAATAAATGCTAATGACTAAATATTAACAATTTAATATAGAATTCAATGCAAAAGTGATCTATCTTTATAGAGTGGAAAAATGATCTAACATATATTTAATTAAAAATGCTATGATAAGATAATGCTATGATAAGATAATTCATATTAAACACTGCAGTTAGAAAAATCTCTAATTTAGTCATTTTTCAGTATTTATTTTCCATTTAATGATATTTTGTTACATTATGTCTCTCTTCCTTATTTTCACTCAATTTCTCTAAGATTCTGATGAGAATTCACGGAACTGTGGAGAAATAAATTTGCACATGTGCAATAATTATTTTTCTGCACAGCTATTAATGACTTGACTAACTGATTCCACCTTTTTGTTACAGCAGATCACTATTCGCATAAAATGCAACTTTTAAAAGTAAATAAAACAGGTCTGGAATAGAGTATGCATAATTATATATACACCATGCCGTGATACTCTCCGGATAGATCACTAATCCATCGAAAACTCAATTTTAGAATTTTTGTGGGTTAGATATCTTTTCGGGGCAACTATTCAATTAGTTTTGTCCTACTATTATAGGTTCTGAGAAAACGTGGACTTCCAACATATATAAAGAAAATATTACTGGCTCCTCTGATCATTTATCAAATTCTTTCTACTTTTTTTCTGCAAATGTTATCTCTTGTGTAACTTTTGTAACATCAGATATAGCTTTTAAAATTACTACTGAAGGACGGCCATACCTAAAAGTTATATATTTCATGGATAGGAACAAGCAATAATCCAGGTAAGACTCCCACTCTTGCGAACTGAAGATTTCTCTACTACATTTTGCATGTGTTAATTAGTGACTCTCACATTCCGACCTGATGCATTCTTCTTGGTTTTGTTCTCGTGGATTCAAGTTTTTTACAACTTTATCCGCACATAATCACGCAATCTCCATATCCTCGTCCTACTCTCCATTCATTCTGCAGTCGCAATGTAATAACATTAGCATACAAACAGAATTTCAATTTTAACAAATTCTGTAGTAAAGAATTTACTTATTTGACTTTGGAAATTAAAACGGTTTAGTTTAGAAAACTGAAAACCAAGAATTTAAACTGTTATGTTCACAAGGCTGCACATAACATTGAAGAAAATTATTTTTTTTATTTCAGAATTTTTTCTGTTATTTACACAGATATCCTCAACCAAAATATAAAATAATCAATTGAGTTGGTGTTTACTTGATCAAAATCCATATCCATTAATTAAATAAAAATGAAAACTTAATTTTATTTGATTTTCATATTTATTAAGACATAATTCAGTGACAGCTGTTTCGGTACACTGTAACTTCTTCAGACATGTTACGAAATTATGAATTGTGTTATTATATATAAATGATAACACAATTCATAATTTGTTATAATGTCTGAAGAAGGTACAGTGTACCGAAATAGCTGATTATATCTTAATAAATATGAAAATCAAATAAAACTAAGTTTTATTTTTATTTAATTAATAGAAATATAGAATAGTATTTTCTTCCACATTTCCCGGTATTGCTGTCTGCTTGTCATATTTCTCTTCTTCATGTTGTCTTGAATTCCCTTTATCCACACTGGCTTTGGTCGACCACGTTTCCCTTTTCCAGGAGGCATCCATTTCAATACTCCTTTGTTTGTTTCTGTGTCCCTTCTTGTCAATATATGTCCATACCATTTAAGAAAATTACACTTTCTAATATTTTCAGTAAATTTTTTCAATTGTTATATTTTATTCAATTTCATTCCTCTATGACGAAATTCTTATAAATATTGTTTAATGAAAATTAGCTCTCATCAGTTCGCGTCAAATATTAATTTGTAATTTGGAATACGCCGAAGATATAATGACAAAGAATGAGGTGGGAGAATAACATAAGCAATGTTTTGAGGGAAGAAGATGATAAAGAGGATGATTGGAAAAAAATAGTTCCGGATACGGATGTGTGGAAAGCTTATATCTGAGTGGCCAAGAAACTATGACCTTAACTCTGGCAGAACAAATGTGACGAAGTGAGTCGTGAATTTATGTAGAGAATTTGGAAATCAAGAGTGGCATTTGTTAGGACTATTTAACGAATAAACTTAAGCTGTTTAATCACAAATCATTATTTAACTATAGTTATTTTAAAATATTTATATATTAATGTAAACGGCGATGTTTGAAAACAAATGAGAAACGATATGTACGCTTCATCTGCTTCTTTTGTTTATCACTGCAACCAGATCATACTATTTATTGCCAAAGGAACGCAATATTATAAGAATGCTCTCTAGTGGAGAAAAAATGAAACACATCAAACAGTATATTAATTCATTTCTGATGTCGTATGATGTAAATATGACAATTATATTTTTCTGGATTGTTACCTGGGAAAAAATACATTTAAGAAAGTGCAAACAATGGTTTCTTTTTTTTTGGTGGTATAATCAATTGCTACAAATGTTTTTATATTAACTCCCGCATGCGGCATGTGTTGACATTCATGCGCTATATATACAATCTGGTAGCCGTATTTCTCACAGGCTCAGTCACTACAAAATAATGGTCAGACTTGTTTAGAATATTAAAAAGGAGGAGCTTTCTTTAATATGGTAATTATAACACTGATAAATATTTCGTGAAACACGACTCTGATTGGTTGTAAAACAGAAATCATTGAAACGTGATTGGTCATTGACTCCCATTTGGGGCATGAGTTAAATAATCATAAGTAATACCACGAGTGATTTCCATACTATCGATACATTTCGAGTCACTCGAGACTCGTGAATTTATCTAGACGATTTGGAAATCAAAAAGCGGCTATTTAAGAAATAAAATTAAGCTTTTTACTCCAAAATCAGTATTTAAAATGTATTTACCGGTATTTTAAAATATTTATATATTTAAAGTAAACGGCGATGTTTGAAAACAAATAAGAAATTTGTGGTTACGTTTTTTCACTGCAACTGATCACATAATTTTTTGCTAAATATGATCGCAATCAGCGACAAAACCCACTAAGATCGCAATATTCTAAGAATGCATCCTAGTGGAGAAAAAATTAAACACATCAAACTGTATATTATAACCAACATTATAGGTTATTAATTTTTTTAGAAAACAACTCAATAAAATCATTATTTAAAAACAACAATTATTGAAAACACAGTTATCAAATGTGCAGTTCAAGGGAATCTGTTCATTATTTGCTATATTCAACGTATTTTTTGGACAGTCAGTCACTGCAAAATAATGCTCTGACATGTTCAGAATATTAAAAAGGAGGAGCTTTCTTTATATTGGTAAACAGAATTCTATAAATAGCGAGGTGAAACACGACTGTCATTGGTTGTAAAATAAAATTCATTGAAACTTGATTGGTCATTGACTCCTATTTGGGGCATGTACCCTCAGGGGTCCTCACCTAGGGAATATGTGGATGGCGACCACAAGGTGCCCAAGCTGAGCAAAACATTTCTTCCACTTACTTGTGTTTTGCACTCTTTTAACTTTACTATCTAACCTCTCTTGGTTAACTCTTGTTTTTCGACCCCGACGCTATTAGGGCATCCGAGGGCTAGGGAGTCATTCCTTTCTTCCATTTCTTCTTTCCTTTATTTTCTTTTCTTCTCCAGAAAAGCCTGACCAGAGGCTATAAGATGGCAGCCCCATCACTGGTCTTGCCTTCCTTTGTCCAGCAACCAATCGAAGGAACTATTATTATGCTTTCAAGTCTTATACGAGAATTTCCCAGAAATGTTCTGTAGGATCGTGACAGGCCTTGGCCTAATACTTGGAAGGAAGAAGAAGAAGAGTTAAATAGTCTGCATATGTGTGTGTGTTTTATTTCAGATACAGGCTCCAACAGTACATATGTGTGTGTGTTTTATTTCAGATACAGGCTCCAACAGTACATATGTGTGTGTGTGTTTTATTTCAGATACAGGCTCCAACAGTACATATGTGTGTGTGTTTTATTTCAGATACAGGCTCCAACAGTACATATGTGTGTGTGTTTTATTTCAGATACAGGCTCCAACAGTACATATGTGTGTGTGTTTTATTTCAGATACAGGCTCCAACAGTACATATGTGTGTGTGTTTTATTTCAGATACAGGCTCCAACAGTACATATGTGTGTGTGTTTTTATTTCAGATACAGGCTCCAACAGTACATATGTGTGTGTGTTTTATTTCAGATACAGGCTCCAACAGTACATATGTGTGTGTGTTTTATTTCAGATACAGGCTCCAACAGTACATATGTGTGTGTGTTTTATTTCAGAATACAGGCTCCAACAGTACATATGTGTGTGTGTTTTATTTCAGATACAGGCTCCAACAGTACATATGTGTGTGTGTTTTATTTCAGATACAGGCTCCAACAGTACATATGTGTGTGTGTTTTATTTCAGATACAGGCTCCAACAGTACATATGTGTGTGTGTTTTATTTCAGATACAGGCTCCAACAGTACATATGTGTGTGTGTTTTATTTCAGATACAGGCTCCAACAGTACATATGTGTGTGTGTTTTATTTCAGATACAGGCTCCAACAGTACAGGGTGATTACAAATGATTGGAGCGATTTCATGATTTTGTGGTAGCTGTAGTATTCGACATATTTTTCACGAACTTTTACAGATACATAGAGCAACTTCCCAGGTTTTTTTTGAGATGTTACAGGTGCTCCATATGCTCCCCCTTGGTGATTCTGCAGATATCAAGTCTGTAATCAGTTCGTCCCATACTCGACGTAACATGTCCCTATTAATTTGTTCAAAGGCATTGATTATGCGAGCTCGCAGTTCTGGTAAGTCTACTGGTAAAGGAGGCACAAACACTGAATCTTTCACATACCCCCAAACAAAAAAATCGCACGGCGTCAAATCGGGGGAGCGTGGAGGCCATGACAACAATTTCTGATCATTCTCTCCACTGCGACCGATCCATCGGTTTGGCAATCTCATGTTTAAAATTCACGAACATCGTGATGGAAGTGTGGTGGAGCACCATCCTGCTGGTAGATGAAGGTCTCACTGTCGGTCGTCAGCTGCGGCATGAGCCAATTTTCCAGCATGTCCAGGTACACGTGTCCTGTAACGTTCTGCTCGCAGAAGAAAAAAGGGCCATAAACTTTGAACTGAGAAACCGCACAGAACACACTAACTTTTGGGAGTCGCGAATGTGCTGCACAATAACGCGGGATTTTCTGTGCCCCAGATTCGCACATTGTGTTTGTTCACTTTGCCATTCACAAAGAATGTTGCTTCGCCACTGAAGACAAGTTTCTCACAAAAACCATCCTCATCCATAAACTGCTGCATTTGTGTACAAAATTCAAACCGACTCACTTTGTCAATGGGCCGTAAGGGCTTGTAGAAATTGCAAGTGGTAAGGTTTATGCTTCAATCTTTTCCGCAAGATCTTCCAAACGGTCGGTTGTGGAATGTTCAGCTCTCTGCTCGCTTTTCGTGTTGATTTCTGTGGGCTACGTGTGAAACTCATCCGCACACTCTCAACCTTTTCTTCACTCACTGAAGGACGACCCGTTGATTTCCTTTTACAGAGGCATCCTGTAGCTTTAAATTGCGCATACCATCGCCGAATGGAGTTGGCACTCGGTGCATCTTTCTCACTTCGTTCTGAAGTGTCGTTGCACAGTTATCACAGATTGAGTTGAATGAAATTCAAGCACAGCATATGCTTTCTCCTCGCCTGTCGCCATCTTTGATAACTGCTGCGCTCTCTCGGTTTAAAGCTGAAACACGGCTGCGAGAGAAAACAAAAAAAAACCTTATGAGTTTTTATACATAACTTTAAAGTTCTGTGAAGATATGTCAAATAAGATCGCTACAATAAAATCATGAAATCGCTCCAATCATTTGTAATCACCGTGTACATATGTGTGTGTGTTTTATTTCAGATACAGGCTCCAACAGTACATATGTGTGTGTGTTTTATTTCAGATACAGGCTCCAACAGTACAGTAACAGCCTCGAAAAGATGAAGCACAAACGGAAGTCTGAATAATTTACACAAATTTAACTATTTTATGTATGAAATTATGCAACCAATCCATAAATTAGCTTAGTACGTGTTTGGCTGAGATGATTAACGGTTATGGACATCTTCGTTACTTTAGCTTTGGCTACTGCTCCTTCGCCCATGGTTGAAACATTAAGTAGTATGTTTTGAGGCAATACAGCAGCAATGATTTCTGCTGAAGTAAAAATTCTTTGAAACTCAAAATATACTATCATTTCAATTGTAAAGACCTCACATATCAATATATTACTGCAATAATGCTAATGAGTAGGTAGGCGCATTGCTTCAAGCGGTTTAAGATATATAAAAGTAGAAAAATTGTCGAATCTAAAAAGAGGCCGCTCACAGTGATATCTGAATAAAATTATGCCATTCCGTTTGTAAGCTCTAACATTAGTACGTATTAGCAGCAGTGGTAATGTAATTGTAGAGGGGAAAACTGCTCCTCGGGGGCAAAGTGCCGCGACTAATTTCAAAGCTATTAAAAAGTTACCAACATGGAATGCACGTAGGATCGAATTAGAGTAGGGAAACACAAAAATACAAATAAATTGGATATAATCTTCTCCCCTGAAGTAAAATTGTGACAAATATAATCTTAATTTTTAATTAAATGCCAAATACTTGGAAACAATAATTACAAACAAGAATGAGGTACAGAAATGAATTAAGCATAGACTCAATTCTGGAAATGCATATTATTATGCATTACATGGACATTGTTCATCCTAACTTCTCTAAAAAAGAAGATTAAATTGAAAATATATAACAATCTTGTTCTCCCAGTTTTGCGGATGCGAAACATGGACTCTTACTTTAAGAAAGGAGGAAACCTTACGAGTATTTGAGAGTAAAGATCTTATAAATTAGTTATTTTGTTCTGTTAAATATGTTTTAACTCCATTTTTCTAAGTCCATACTAGAAAGTATAATGTTATATGGATCGGAAGTTTGGACAATGACAACAATATATCAACAGAATAACTTCAGTTGAAATGGATTTTTGGAGAAGAGCTGCCAGAAAATCTCGTCTGGAAAAAATTAGAAATACAAAAATTAGAACATGGATGAATGCAGAAAGAAATATAATGAATGAGATTGAATATAGAAGGCTAAAATGGTATGGACACGTAAGAAGAATGCTGGATGGAAGATTGCCAAAGGCTGTCTATGCATGGAAAATTGAAAGAAGGAACAGAAAAGGAAGACCAAGAACAACCTGCAAGTATACCATTCAAAATTCAATGAGGAAATTTGGTGTAACGGATGAAGACTCAAAGGACAGACAACGATGAAGAACTTTAATTAAGGGGAATTTGTGAATGTTTGTTGCAATCTGATAGTCTGTAAGTCTGTAGTATATATATATATATATATATATATGATATGAAAAGAAAAATGAAGTAGGTGACTGAGGCCTCCACGATTCTAGATAATCGGCAGAAGATATTATCAGGATTGGCAGCTCCTTTACACTCAGAAAAACACTACCATATAAAAACTTCTTAAAGTAAATAAATCAAGCAAGAATAAAACTTTCCATAAAATTTTTAGGCCAACTAATTAGAGGTTAAATTCCTCTTTTAACTTTGTGACTACTTAAATATGTTCACTAAATAATAAGGGAAATAAAAAAAAGCTTAAAACCCATAAAAAATAATAAATAATTTAAAGATAAAGGTAAAAACTCTTTCACGCTAAATATATTACAACACCACATTAGGACCAGCAGAATCAACCATCATATTAGATATTGTAGTGAAGAAGAACCTGTTGAAGAAGGAACGGATGTTCCGAAAGGCCTACAGGCATAAAGAGTACATATTTTATAAGTTGAGGACGACGGATCTTACCTAAGAAGGTATATTTTAACTTATTTTATTTTATGACTCAGGTAAACGTCTGGCGCTCATTTTCGTTAGAGGCAGAGTCGACCCACGGGCCTTAGAGCCTCCAGGTGTTATAGTCAGTTTAAAAATTCTTTCCCCACCGGTACTCAACACCCAGAACTTCTATTTTGTAGCGTATTGCCTCAACCAACTACGCCAAGACCATGTAGACAGTAGCGCCACGTAATGTCAATGGAAATAGAATTAAAGTATAGCAGAAAGCAAATTATCGGACATCAAAATCAATCATAAACTCTAACTCACTGGCACTATCGAACCCGTAGGTTCATGGCCACGCGGACATAAGTACTCCACACATCCCTATCCTGAGATAATTGTACCCTGTATAATCTATTTCCTTCAAATCATGGTTAATTTTATTCTCCCACCTCCTTGGTACACCTACTTAGCGTTTTTATTCTGGTTTTCCTACAGTAAGCTTCCATGCCCCTCTCTCATTCCCCATTCATGCCACATGTCTTGCCCATCGCAATCTACGAGACTTAACTGCTCTTATTATATCTGGTAGGTCCATCGCTGTGGTCTCGAGGTAGCGTGCTGCCTTCTCACGCAGCGGGCCCGGGTTCAATCCCCGGTCGGGGCAGTTTTTCTGGGTGAGGTTTTTATCGGGGTTTTTCCTTACCTGTAAGACAAATGTCAGGAAAACTTTAAGGCCCAAACGGCCCCCGAAATCATATGGACATCATCATCATCCTTATCGTTATCATCATCATCCTTCACCGGTGTGGAAAGCAACGGGAAGCTACCACACCTACAATTCTCAAGTAAAGCTGCAAGCATAGCATGAAAATGCTATGATTGCAGTGAAGGACCTGCCCTGGGGCAGAATTACTATGGATGGATTATATCTGGTTTCCTATAAAGATTACGTAGTTCACTGTTTTTTTAGTCTTCTTTATTCTCCCGTCTGTTCTACTCTCTTTGGTCCAAAAACGTTCCTAAGAACTTTATTCTCAAATACTCGCAATCTCTTCTCCTGCTTTAAAGTAAGAGTTCATGTTTCACATGCATATAACTGAGGGAATAAGAGTTTTAAATATTTCCAGTTTAATGTTACAGAGAATTTGGGACAAAAAGAGTCCTTGTAATACATAATAGCACGCATTTCCAGAATTGAGCCAACGTTTAATCTATTAGTGCATATTTTTCCTACTTGTAATTATGTTATATATTCAATACTTATGTCCACCGCTGTCGTCTCGAGGTAGCGTGCTGCCTTGTCACGCAGCGGGCCCGGGTTCGATCCCCGGTCGGGGCAGTTTTTCTGGGTGAGGTTTTTATCGGGGTTTTTCCTCACCTGTAAGACAAATGTCAGGAAAACTTTAAGGCCCAAACGGTCCCCGAAATCATATGGCTATCATCATTATCATCCTTAACCGGTGTGGCAAGCTACCACACCTACAATTCCCTAGTAAAGCTGCAAATCATACCATGAAAATGCTATGATTGCAGTGAAAGACCTGCCCTGGGGCAGAATTACTATGAATGGATTCAATACTTCTCAAATTCACTGTTAAACACCGTTGAAGTTATGCAATATGATTGTGAAATGCAGGCTTTCACGGCCGGTAATCATAATGTTAAAAGATTCCGTGCTGTGTGGCCGTGGTCTATAACTTTTATTTCTTGCAGATTTTTCTCCCTCAACTGCGGAGGGCATCTACATTGGCGAGTGCTTCTAGGTGATGTTACTGTAAGTGATCTGCGGCCACATAGCACGGAATCATTTAACATTACGCAATATAATGTCAAAATATTAGTAGTAATAGGACTTTTTTAGACTACAAGTAAGAAATATAGGCCTACTATGTTATTTACAACTATGGTTCGCACGGGCAGTAAGCCGTATAGTCCACAGACGAAGAGAATGAAAGCACTGGACGAAGGGGGCACGGGGAATTGCAAGCGATACAATGGCAAACTACCTGAGAATAAAGGAACACTCATGACGTATGAAATACCTACTGCTTTCATTCACTTCGTCTGTGGACAGTACGTGCTGTTGACACTCCGTTACAATAAATTAATATTTGGTAATAGTTTAAAGAAAAAACAAAAAAAAACAATAATATTACAATTACATAAAGAAAACACAATAATATTACAATTGCATAATAATACAATAACATTATACATTAATTAAGTTATGTAGAATTATTAAGAATTAATTGTATTGCATTTTGATAACATGTATTTATTCATGAATGAGTGTTGTTCTTATTTTCCGCGTTTTGTCCAGAAATTTACCCAAGTTTATCCAATTTTCTGGATTTATCATTAACTCGTAGCATGCCAATCTTTCACGATTTGAATTTAGAAATCCTTCCGGTAATAACTGACGCCTCCAATATTCTAAATCGTTACATTTTCCTAATATGTGTATCTCGTCTTCAAAGCTCCCGCACATTGGACATATTCGAATTTCGTGATCGTCGCTAATTTAAAAAAAAATCCATGCTCCTAGCCTAAACCAAGCAAGCCCTGATCTCTCTTTAAATCCTAGGTTGAGTTCAAAATATTAAATGAAGAACCTGATATAGAGTCGCACTCAACTAAATTTAGTTTCTCTTTAAAAAAAAAACTTCGTTAAAATGTTAGAATGTGGAAGATGAAACTTAATTTTAAAGGCCTACATAGTTTTAAACTCTTGACGAAGTTTTTTAAAGAGAAGTTTAATTTAATTGTGGATGACTGCTATGGGCCTATCAGGTACTTCTTTTAATATTTTAACATTGTATTGTAGATAGATCATCGGTTGATTAATGTCTTTAACATCGTCCGATTCCCAATAGGCGATTTTGTCGGTCCATCCAATCTCCTAGTTGTAGATGTTCCTCTTTCATGTGTATAGGCCTGTATATTCCCTATCTCCTCCAAGTTGTAGGCCTTCCTCTACTCGTCTTCCCTTAGGTTTCTATTCCAAAACTCATTTTGGTAACCGATCTTCTTCCATTCGTTGGACGTGTCCGTACCATCTTAATTGCTGAGTTTTAATATAATCTAAAATAGTGTATTCAATATTCGATGTCAAAGACATTAATCAACCGATGATCTGTCTACAATACAATGTTAAAATATTTAAAAAAAGTACCTAATAGGGTAGGAGCATGGAAATTTCTAAAAATTGGCGATCACGAAATTCGAATATGTCCAATGTGCGGGAGCTTTGAAGACGAGATACATATATTAGGAAAATGTAACGATTTAGAATATTGGAGGCGTCGGTTATTACCGGAAGGATTTCTAAACTCAAATCGTGAAAGATTGGCATGCTACTAGTTAATGATAAATCCAGAAAATTGTTGATGACTGCTATGGAACTATCAGATACTTTTTTAAATATTTTAACATTGTATTGTAGACAGATCATCGGTTGATTAATGTCATTGACATCGTCCGATTCCCAATAGCCAATTTTGTCGGTCCATCCAATCTCCTAGTTGTAGATGTTTCTCTTTCATGTGTATAGGCCTGTATATTTCCTGACTCCAGGAAGTTTTAGGTCTTCCTCTACCTCGTCTTCCCTCAGGTTTCTATTCCAAAACTCATTTTGGTAGCCGATCTTCTTCCATTCGTTGGACGTGTTCGTACCATCTTAATTGCTGAATCTTAATATAATCTAAAATAGTGTATTCAATCTTCAGTTTCTCCCTTATAACTGAGTTCGTAATTTTTTCTTTTCTTGAAATTCTTGCTGGCGTTCGCACAAAATCCATTTCCGTTGCCAAAAGATAATTCTTTTGTTGTTAATGGCCAAAGTTCTGCTCCATAAGTAATGATGCTTTTACAATTTTATTTATATTACAACATGCACACACTATTGAGTAACACTAAAAAATTTGGATTGGAAGTAAATATCAATAAAACTAAATATATGGTCACACATAGAAATACATTATATAATGGAAATGGACAGCTAATGACAAATTAGGGACATTTTGAGGAAGTGGCTGAATTCAAATACTTACGAACAATAAGCACAAATAGGAATGAGATGAACAAAAAAATTAAACATATGTTCAATTCTGTAAATGCGTGCTATTACGCATTACAGAGACTCTTGACGTCCCAACTCTTTTCAAAAACAGTTAAACTGAAAATATAGGCCTATAAAACTATTATTCTACCAGTTATATTGAAGCGAAATATGTACCCTTACTTTAAGGGAGGAAAGGAGACTACGAGTATTTGAGAATAAAATTCTTATGAAGATTTTTGGACCAAAGAGAGATGATGAGACAGGTGAATGGAGAATGCTACATAACAGTGAACTGCATGGTCTCTAAAGGAAGCCAGATATAATAAGAACAGTTAAGTCTCGTAGACAGTGATGGGCAGGACTTGCGGCACGAATGGGTATTGAAGGAGGTGCATGGAAGATTCTCGTAGGAAAACCAGAGGGAAAACGCCCAGTTGGTAGACCAAGAATGAGGTGGGGGAATAACTAACTGTGATTTGACGGAAGTAGATTATGCAGAGGATGATTTTAAAACATTAGCTGAAGATAGGAATATATGGAGAGCTTATATCCGCGCGGCAATGAACGTACGGGTTTGATACTGCCAGTGAGTTAGTTAGAGTTTATTACTTGTATTTTTATCCTACAATTTTCCAATGAGGCAAAC
Organism: Diploptera punctata; assembly: GCA_030220185.1. Classification (NCBI taxonomy): domain Eukaryota; kingdom Metazoa; phylum Arthropoda; class Insecta; order Blattodea; family Blaberidae; genus Diploptera; species Diploptera punctata. The sequence continues at coordinate 71,518 of JASPKZ010008302.1, forward strand.
AATTGCAAATTTTCCTTTATTATATCTATTTCTTATTTCCACTTCATAACTTCCATTTTTATTTATCTTAATTATCAAAATAATATATTTTAGACTGGTCCATTATTCTTCTATAGTGTTGCCAATTTCTACGTTGAGTAAGTTTGATATCCTTTCCGGTAAAGCCGGCGGATATTAGGATAATTTAATAGTTTCAGGTTACTCAAGAACATACCATAAAAGGAATTCTGAGATTCTCAAAGAATTACAAACAGAAACAGTCATGGAATATGTACAAAAATACAGAAAGAACTGGAAGTCTGACGTAAGAATAATGAGCAGAACAAAAATACCACGTCAAATCTTAAATTACCAGCCACCAGACAAGAGATCTTTGGGCAGACCCTTCAAACGTTGGATTGAGACCGTAAGAGACCACTAGGTCTGTCACATGAAAAGAAGAAGAAGAAGAAGAAGAATTAAAAAAACTTTGGATGAAACAGTTGTTCTGCTTACAGGATGAAGAAATGGATTAAATTAAAGGGCAATAGCCTGCAAGATCCAGTATATCTGTGAAGAATAAAATCACTAGCATTCATTGTAGATGTTAAAAATAAGCATTAGTTGGAGCGCATGTTATACAATGTAAGTCGTTTGATACCGCATAGCAGATGCTCCACTGGCAACCCGTCCTGTTTGATCTCCATCTTCACCAGAGGCTACATTTTGAAAAATCGTCACAATAATATGTTCATGAGCACAACGCAACACAATAATAAAAATCAGCATAAACATCTAGAGGCTACAAGAAAATAAATTAGATGTGGTAATGTTGTGTGTAAATTGTTTTAACTATGAAGTTCCAACTAAGGCTACATCAATGTTATCCAGTTATCTCTATTTCAAACAACATTTACAAATAATTCTATCATCGCTATTTGTTTACAATATTCTATTGTATTATATATTAATTTGTAATCAATTGAGTTGGTGTTTACTTGATGAAAATCCATACCTACTTGTTAATTAAATAAAAATAAAACGTAGTTTTATTTGATTTTCATATTTATTATATAATTCAGTGACAGCTGTTTCGGTACACTGTACCTTCTTCAGACATGTTAACAAATTATGAATTGTGTTCCAACTGATCTAAGCAACAATACAACAATATGTATTTAATTTTTTTTAATTTAACAAAGGGGATTCATTCAAATCAAGTTGAGAATTTAACAGTTTTTTTAATTATATAATAAATATGAAAATCAAATAAAACTACGTTTTATTTTTATTTAATTAATATTAATTTGTCTTAGTGAATAGTTTCTATTATTATAAATATGTGTTTGTTTCTTGATTTAAATGTAATATTGAAATTAATGTACTAAGGCATGCTGTTCGCATGCAACAATTTAATAATAATAATAATAATAATAATAATAATAATAATATTAATGATAATAATAATAATTTTATTTATATACAGAATTTTATTATTTACACATCTTTATGTGCCTAAAGTTATATTTTTCTTCTCCACTCGTCACTCTCCATCCAATCCATGTCCTCCAGTCATCTTGCTCTCATTCCAGTTCTTATTTCCTGCATATACGAGTTTCGAGGTCTTCCTCTCCTCCTCCTTCCAGGTGGACACCATTCCAATGTTTTCCTGGGTAATCATTCTCCTTGCATTCGTCGTAAGTGCCCATACCAATTTAATTGCTTATACCGTATATAATCTACTATTGAATAACCAATATTCATTTTTTCTCTTATGACAGTATTTCTTATTTTGTCTAATTTTGAACATCTTGCTGCTCTTCTCAAGAAATCCATTTCCATCGACATTAGTTTTTGTTCTAAGTTTTTGTTGAATTTCCAAACTTCAGCTCCATATGTGACAGTACTTCTCACTATTGAAGTATGTATTTGTAACTTATTTTTCCTGGTTATATGTCTGTTCCATAAGACTCCATTCATCATTGCTGTTATTGCTCTACCTTTATTTATTCTGTTCTTAATATCACTTTCTTGTTTATCCTCTTTATCTAATTTTACTCCCAGATACTCAAATTCTTCACATCCTCTAATATACCCCTTTTCATCTTCTAACATCAAATCTTCGGTTTCGGCTCCACATCCCATATAAAATGTTCTTTCTAAATTTATTTTCAAACCCGAGTTATCGTATTCGTCCAATAATTTTCTGTTAATAATAATAATAATAATAATAATAATAATAATAATAATAATAATAATAATAATAATAATAATAATACATCCATAGTATCTGCCCCGAGGGCAGATCTTTCACTGCAATCATAGCATTTTTAAGCTATGCTTTGCAGCTTTACTAGGGAATTATAGGTGTGGTAGCTTCCCGTTGCTTTCCACACCGGTAAACGATGATGATGATGATAATAAGGATGATGGTGATGATCATGACCTGATGACTTTCGGGGATCGTTGGGCCCTAAACTTCCTGACATTTGTCTTACAAGTGAAGAAAAACCCCAATCTATATTTGTGTCAAATCCGGCTTAATCTTAGTGCTTTAATTAAGTTGTTTATATGTCCACCGCTGTGGTCTCGAGGTATCGTGCTGCCTTGTCAGGCAGCGGGCCCGGGTTATATCCCGGTCGGGGCAGTTTTTCTGGGTGAGGTTTTTATCGGGGTTCTTCCTCATCTATAAGACAAATGTCAGGAAAACCTTAAAGCACAAACGGTCCCCGAAATCATATGGCCATCATCATCCTTATCATTATCATCTTCATCATCAGCATCTTTCACCGGTGTGGAAAGCAACGGGAAGCTACCACACCTACAATTTCCAAGTAAAGCTGCAAGCATAGCATGAAAATGCTACCTGCCTTCGGACAAAATTACTATGGATGGATATTTCTGTTTTTGATAATTCTATTTGTTTCTTCATTTGTTCGAATTATCCATGATCCGACCTGATTCCTTATTGCTCTAAAGGTTTTTGCTTTTCTATTTCACGTTTCACTAGAATAGGTTACAACTGGTCTCACAACTGTAAAGTATAGTTTGAGTTTGGAGGTAATTGCTCAGAAAACTCAACGATAATAGGTAATTACAAATGTAAAAATCTATATATATATATATATATATATATATATATATATATATATAATAAACATATTAGAAATACATATATTAGACCAGAAATGGATGCACAAGATACTGTTATCGATAGGATAACAAAGAGAGCTTTACAGTGGTATGGACATGTACAACGGATGTCGGAAGAACAATGGCCTAAAGGTGTATTAAATTAGATGGTACCAGGCAGAAGGAAGAGGAGTAGGATGACAGAAGAACATGGTGCGAGGGAATATATGATGCTATGGTAAAGAGGGGTATGGAAGAAGGACAATGAGAAGAGAGGATTCCCTAGAAAGCAGGAATTAAGGGCGAACTGCTGTAAAGTGGAAAGACTGTGTTAAGTATTAAGAAAGTAAATATAACTAAAATGGTACAAAATATATCGGAAATGAACAATTAGCCATGCAATAACATGCACTATTAAAATTGCTAGGAACAAAAGGAGTGCTGTAGTATTTGGGGGTGATTAAGTATATCCAGTTATAACGAAGAACAATACTCTTATGTAAATTTGACTCTCATAACTGGTAAATTTTGGAAAGCGCACTTACAAAAGTCTGGGGCAGGTTTTATGCGGTTCACACAACACAATTTATCGTTTTGGGTCCGCTACAAGCTGAGGAGCATATTATTCATCTTAATAAGATATTAATTAAAAATGTTTACAGCTCATTAGACAGGACGACGGTCCTACCAAAGTGATGCCGCAGGCTCTTCCAGGGGACGCTCCGAGAAAATTCAAAACACCAAGATTTATTGGACGACCACGAATATTCATAATTCTATAGGCCTAGGCCCTATATGTAATGAAGCTTCTATTACCAGAAGGGAAGGCAACCCTTTCTTCAGAGGATACATAAGTTCCCATTTCATAGCAAAGCAATAAAAAAATACCTCATGATGGAATGATTCAGTGAATCGAAAGTAAACGAACCTATTTTCAGAGCTTTGTGATTGTTGCTATTTTCTGTGTAGAGAAGTAGAAACTAATTATCATTGAATTTTAATTGCAGAATCTTTATTCTCAATAGTATACAATTTAGGAAGGTAATGAACCAATTTTATATAATACTAAGGTACCAGACAGTAGTAGCGTCTAGTGAAATAAAAATTGAGGAGAAAGGTAGTGCATAGAAGGGCAAGAACTCAAACGTTACCGCGATACAATAGAACGAGCCCCAGCTAGTGATAAAAAAATAAAGACGTTCCCCATCTACCACTTAACCAGCGAAAAATATTAAATAGAGAAAAGATGTACATAAATAATAACTTAAGCAACTATAAGTAGGCTTAAATATATAAACTAATTAAAATTACGAAGAATCATGTCAAAATTAAGTATTAGAGAAGCAAAATACAGAAATTATAAATTGTTCCACTGAAAGATAATCTCATAAAAGAAAAGATGTATACATTTATTATAAGGGGGGATTAAAGGGTGATTTTATTAAAAAAATCTCAAATTAGTTTTTTTTGCACTTCTAAATAGTTTGAAACATTCTTCACAAGTTGATGTAAATAGGCCTATTATTGATATATGTCCATTATAAGTATTTTTAATAAATTTTTATAAGTAAGGCTGCACCACTAATTTGACACTACGAACGTTTTACTTGGGCTGGGTTTATCGAGAAACTAAAATTTTCATATAAAATACCAGTTTTCTCAGAAACTATAAACGGTAAATGGATGAAAATGTTTGAGCATGTAACCTATAGTACTTACACCCGTTGATATGAAATCACGTTTGTGCTTTCACAATTATTAGTTATGTTTAAAAAATGAAAACTTGCAATAATTAAAAAAATATGAAGTTCAAAAAATATATTTCCAAAAGTAAGAAGAAATGTAACTTAAAAATGCTTCAGTAAACTTATTGAACATGTATCTGAACAGTATTATAATGATATCGTGAAAAGAAAAAATTAATGTCTGAACCATGAATCGAACCGTGGACCTATATTTCTCGGTACTAGTGTGCAGCCCACTACACCATTCTAGACTTGGCACAAACATGAAAATTATTCCTGTGTTAAAATAACAGTAGGCCAATTGGAATGTGTTAAATATCTGAACAGTGTAAAAAATTCACATTTATAGCCTACCTCAAATAGTTACTAAGAAAATGGATACCAAAGTTTTACATTTTAACATTGTCGGCATAGTGCTTTTAATCTCCCCTTAATGGAAGCTAATATCCGACAGTCCCTGATTTCTTGTAGTAGGTATGTCCAGAGTCTAACATTAGATACTGTACATACTGTACATACTGTATATGAATTAGAATAACGGGGGGTTCTGTGTTGTGGGGTGTAAAGTAGGAGGTTCTAGTGTGATCGTGTAATCAAGTTGTGTTATGAGAATAGGAGATAGGAGCGAGAGGATAAGAGTATCTTGGTGTAGATTTATGTATAATTGTGATCAGCAGAATAAGAGAGTGAATTCTTCTACCATCATGGAGATGGAGCCAGAATAGTTTCAGGAACTATGAAGAAATATTTTCAAATTTACGAATATCAAATCATTTTTGATAAACGTGTTACGAATAGGTTACAATTTATGTGCTAGTCCATCGTTAATGTTTGTCAATAAGTTTGACTAACTAACTAACTAACTAGCTGGCAGTATCGAACCCGTAGATTCATGGACGCGCGGAAATAAGCTCTCCATGCATCCCTATCCTGAGCAAAGTAGTTTTCCAATCATCCCCTGTATAATCTACTTCCCTCAAATCATAGTTAATGTTATACTCCCACCTCATTCTTGGTCTACCAACTGGGCGTTTTCCCTCTGGTTTTCCTAAAAGAAGCTTCGAAACACGTCTTTCATTCCCCATTCGTGCCACATGTCCTGTCCATCGCAGACTACGAGACTTAAAAATTTCGCATCACGAGAGTTTGCATTAGAATTCTTTTTGGGATCAGGCATATAATAGAAATTATACAATTTGCTAGATATTTCTTCTTATTGAATGATGGATGATCCTCTGAGATTAAGAAACTAGGAGAGGAGTGAGGCAATAAAATAATATTTAAAATAACAAAAGGAGTGAAATAACAAGAACTACAAACAAAAGAGCAATATCAAGTAAGAGATAGAAACTGACGCAGAACAATAAAGAGAAAAGAAAGATAGAAAAAAGAGGAAAAAGAGAAAAGAAAGATAGAAAAAAAGGGAAAAAGAACAGAAGCAAACAGGCACATGAATATGATGATGATGATGATGATGATTTATTCCCGTTCGTCCTGCTGCTAAACATGGGCGCTTCCCTAATGAGAAGTATCTTAACTAGACGAATATAGTTGCACTTATTTCCCTACATATGTTAGCGAGGGACATGTGATTAGTATCTCACCTCAAGAAGACAAGTATTAGGAAAGTAAGGTATTACTAGGATGGATGTTGGTCGGTTAAATTTCGCTCAGAATTATTATTATTCAGACTTGAGATTCTTTTAGGAGTCCGATATATAATCGTTATAGGCCTATAGGCCTACGTGACAAACGGTTTAACGTCCCTCCCGATGATTTGTTCTTGCATTTTTCCATTATAAAATTCCATCGATGCCGGCCGGGTTTGAACATGCGACCCTCGGAACAAAACTACTAGACCACCGCGGCCAAGCTGAAGAATATTCAATGCTATAGTAATTCTGCCCGAGGCTAGGTCTTTCACTGCAATCTTAGCATTTTCATGCTATGCTTTGCAGCTTTACTAGGGAATTATAGGTGTGGTAGCTTCCCGTTGCTTTCCACACCGGTGAAGGATGATGATGATAATGATAATGATGATGATGATGGCCGGATGATTTTCGGGGAGCGTTGGGCCCTAAGCTTCCGGACATATGTCTTACAGGTGAGGAAAAACCTCGAAAAAACCTAACCCAGGAGTCTGTCCCGACCGGGAATCGAACCCGGGCCCGCTACGTGACAAGGCAGCACGCTACCTCGAGACCACAGCGGTGGAACTGAAGAATATAAAAGGTATTATTTTATTTAGCGATAAGACTTAACCACTCAAATCTTAAACGTTGCGATTCAAAATTTGTGTAAAACGGTAAAATATTGTTCTGAGACCTCTCATTTATGCTTTGAGGTTGTTTTTCATAACATGGTTCTACAAGTAACCACGATTTGAATCTCTTCAGAAAAAAAAAGAGGATTTATTTGCCCTGAAAAACAGACCACGGTTTTCTTTAGCCCACGAACCTTGAATCTATAGACGAGTATTGTAATCAATTCATTAAGGAGAAGGACCCAATAAAAACTTTATTTAAAAAAAGTGAATACAATTAATGAAAATGAAATAAAAATAACAAAAAATCGATAAGAAAGAATATACAAGAAAAGCGATCCATACAATAATAAATAGAAGAATAAGACAAGAACAAGACAAATACAAGAAAAGAAAAAAGAAAACTTAACTGGAAGAGAAATAGAGGAAATTCCAATACATATATATATTAACAAGAGGAAATAAAACAGAACAGAAAACAAAAAGTAAAATAGAGTAGAAGAACAAGACCAGAAACTACAATGTTGATGAGGTAGAATAGTAATAATAATAATAATATAATAATAATAATAATAATAATAATAATAATAATAATAATAATAATAATAATAATAATATAATAATAATCATAATAATAATAATAATGATAATAATAATAATAATAATAATAATAATCTATCTATTTTCGAGTTTTTACAGCTGCTGGCGTCTTCCCGTGCCAAACCTCCAAAGCCTCCTGGGCATCTTCAATGCTTAGCCCTCTTGCTTGCATTAATGTTTTCATGTTTTCCTTCCATGTTAACTTGGGTCTCCATCTTTCTTCTTTCTGGTCGGATGCCATTGATATTGTTGCGTTGACCATCGCTCATCTTCCATTCTTAAAACTTGTCCTAACCATTTAATTCCATCTCCTCAATTCTTTCAATTATGCTTCCATTATGTTTCTAATTTCCTTATTTTTGATATGTTCTAATTTTGACTTTCTGGCACTTCTGCGTTAATAACCCATTTCTATAGCTATCAGTCTCTATACTTATAGTACTTATTGATTGTCCATACCTAATAATAATAATAATAATAAAAATAATAATAATAATAATAATAATAATAATAATAATAATAATAGTAATAATAATAATAATAATAATAATAATAATAATAAAGTAAAGTAATCCCACTACAGGCCTCAGGAGACCCTTGGGTAGTAGGAGGTTAAGGCTCCCACTATTTCTGGACAATCGGCACTTGATGTCAGCCGGGTTGTCAGCCCTGCGTGACGGCCGCCTTTACCCCAGAACAAGCGTCTGGTACTCATTTCCGTTAGAGGCTGAGTCGACCCAAGGGCCATAGTGCTGCCAGAAGGTTTGGGTCAGGTTAAAATCCTGACCCCGCCGGGATTTGAACCCTCGACCTGCTGGCTTGTAGCGCAGTGCCTTAACCACTACGCTACGGCGTGCCCCAATAATAATAATAATAATAATAATAATAATAATAATAATAATAATAATAATAATAATATAAATAATAATAATAGTAATAAAAATATAATAACATAACTAATATTAATAGTAATAATAATTATTACAATAATAATAAAAATAATAAAACAATACTAATAATAAAAATAAGAATAATAATAGTAATAATATCAATAAAGATTATTAACAATAATAATAATAAGAGTAATAAGAGGCCTAATTATAATGTTTTGACACAGGAATGAAAAATGCATTAAATAATAATAATATTTTTTTTCTTGATTTAGCCCTATTAGAAGAAAGGCTCATATGTTTTCTGAGTTCTTACCATTATTATTCCTAAAATATTGCTTGAAATTGCAGTTAAATATACAATTAAACAAAACCTTCTTTAAGTGCCAGCCTCAGCCTATAGCCTAGTGATAGCTAGTAGGCCTATATCACCTTAAGGTATACAAATGTCAAATTGTAGGCATTGCAATGATTCTGAAGACTTCAATCTTCTCTCTGGATTTGACGGAATTTGATGTTAAATCTTTGAGTGTACGATACATTTTCTCAAAATTGGTGACTGTGGGCCCTAGGTCTAGGCTATGTAAATGGGAGAGCCACTTGCATTAAAGATATGAAACAAAGTATTTAGAGGTAATTGTAAATAATGTTAGCATTTAAAACATAAGTAACTGTTAGCTCTGTAAGAGGCGTTGCTAATTTTATATTTAAATGAAGGAGGTCATAACATTATGAGTAATATTTAAATTATAATTATTAGAAATATAGCGAAGGTCATTTCCGCGTGGTTTCCAGCAGAGATTTCATCTTTCTCAGTATCATCAGCACACAATACCCTATTCCTCAGCCCACAGAGACGCCACAACGGCGTAGACGTTTACATCACCTGTCCCCGGTGTCATCAAAATTATTATTTAATTGATGTAAATACGTACTCAAGGCAACAGAAACGTCAAAGAGTAAGATACACTCAAAAATGAATAGGGTAAACTTGGGTGAGTTGGACACTTTTCTACTTAAGTTTTGTTTTATAGCAGACATATAATAATGCGCCTTGAAACTGTTTATTACAGTTTTAATAAGATAGTATTCTATCGATTTACAATAAAACCGCAATATTTTATTTCATTGCTCTCTCTAATTTCACGAAAATCTAAATGAATGTGAAAGTGTCCAAAATACGTTTTAGTTGGATATTCTGGATACTTGCAAGTTTTACACATAATTTCACACATTAATAAAATAGAAATACATTTTCATAGAATGAGCATATATTTTGAACACGAGCGACTTTAGAATACAATTTGGCATATTTATTATGAAAAACGTTGAAACAGTTTACAAATTCCTGTAAATAACATAAAAATGAACACAGCTTTAAATGAATTGTTCATTATTAATTTATAGGCTACAAAAGTATTAAACTATAAGTATATAGGCCTAGACTAATACAAATATATAGGTCCAGGCCATCCAAAAAGCTTTTCAAAAGTTTCGCAAAATTCTTGCTTATTGTAATGTGATTTAATGATATTTTCCATTAAACGTTTTTAAAGCATTTTAAGAGCTGTCATTCCTTTTATGGAGCTTATTTGTATTCGAGTCAGCCTAGGGTGGCGGACATATTTACCCCCAGAAAAAGTTTCTGGTACTCATTTCCGTTAGAGACTCTGTCTACCCCAGAGCCATAATGCAGCCAGGGAGATTTAGATCGGTTTGAAAATCCTGATCCGTGCCTCGAAACCCTGACCTTCCGGCTTGTAGGATACTGTCTTAACTACGCTGCGGCGTGATCCCTTACTTATTATTTTAGAAATTGTACATTTGAAATGAATTCTGCATTTATTGACTTTGAAATGTGATAAACACATTCATCCCCTAATACCGAGTGAAAGTTTACTTATTGCAACTTGTTACGTTATAGACGACAAGATTAGCGAAACAATTTCTCCATCCTCTATCCCAGAATAAAGAGGTCTCTGTGTAAAATTTACCGAGCGTTGCCCATCCTCTCGGTGTCTCGCTGAGGCGTTATGCCGATTTCATATCTCTCGTCGACATCTATGGGTAAATAGGCATAACTAAATTATGCTTGGTTGAAACACTCCCAGTAGGGAGCCCCCTAACCCCCATACGGGGAAGAACGGGGCATAAAACACTCACTGGCACTATTGAACTCGTAGGCTCATGGCCGCGCGGACATAAACTCTCCACACATCCCTATCCTGAGCTAATGCTTTACAATCATTCCCTGTATAATCTACCTCCCTCATATCATAGTTAATGTTGTTCTCCCACCTCATTCTTGGTCTACCAACTGGGCGTTTTCTCTCTGGCTTTCCTACAACAAGCTTCCATGCACGTCTTTCATTCCCCATACGTGCAACATGTCCTGCCCATCGCAGTCTACGAGACTTAACTGTTCTTATTATATCTGGCTTCCTACAAAGACCATGTAGTTCATTGTTATGTAGTCTTCTCCATTCACCTGTCTGTTCATCTCTCTTTGGACCAAAAATTTTCCTAAGAACTTTATTCTCAAATACTCGTAATCTCCTTTCCTCCCTTAAAGTGAGATTCCATGTTTCGCACCCATATAATATAACTGGTAGAATAATAGTTTTATATATTTTCAGCTTAACGTTTTTTGAAAGAGTGAGTAAGTAAGGTAGTCCTATTTGAATTCAGCCACTTGTTCAAAATTTCCTTCATTTGTAGATTTGTCAACTATAAAATAAATCGAATTGAGTCTTAATTGGCCGAAAAACAATTTATTAACCAAGACATAATCTGATTATGATTTAAGAATATTGACTTTGCTGATACTCTACTACCAACTCCATGAGTTTCTTAACGTAAGCTACGAATTTTATAGGAGCAACCGCGTATGTAAAATGCATGAAATTAGATAGATATAAATGATTGTGTTGGCCGTGCGTACCATGGAGTGGGCTAAGACATATGTAGTTGATGATTTGCAGGGACAAGATAGCAGGGTGTGGCCACAAGTAATCTAAGGGACCAGTAGCAATAATATTTGACTCCCCTAGGCGAGGGCGTCTCTTTCTCAACCCTTGTGCTGAGGGTGAGAAGTGGTCTGTAAATAACGAATGTATCAACCCCAGGCCCAGGGGAAAAGTATCTGTCCAACCACAGACAAAATCTTTGACTTCTCACATCGTCAAACATGGACGTCGGGCCGACATCATTTCCCCTTTCAAATAGCAAGCGCGATGGTCTAATGCAAACATTCCATTGTATCTTCCTATCTAATTTATTTTCTTTGTCTCTCTATTTATCTACATATCACTATATTTTCTTAACTTTCCAACTATGTATTTAAGCATAGCATATCCTTCTATGTGTCAATATTAGTCTATTATTTGCTGATTTCAAGTTAGGAGACAATTCAGTAATAGGGTGATCAACTTAGACATAAAGAAACTACATCACTACAAATTGTAGGCCTTTATCAATGTTTTGCTATGATCTGAGTTTCTCATTTAGCCTGGAAAAATAATTAAATTTTTAGTTTCAATCAAACATAAGTTGTTTAATTTTACACGCTTTATATTAGCTTGACCTGCATCTATCTATCTATCTATCTGTCTGTCTGTCTGTAAGTCTGTCTGTCTGTCTGTCTGTCTGTCTGTCTGTCTGTCTGACTGTCTGACTGTCTGACTGTCTGACTGTCTGTCTGTCTGTCTATCTGTCTGTCTGTCTGTCTGTCTGTCTGTCTATCTATCTATCTATATAACGGAATCTTTCAACGCGATTGCCCCACTTAAAATCATTGGATCGACTTGAAATTTTGCATAGGCCTACTTGTAAAAGACCCGTGACAATACAATGATTTCATATTTATTTTCTAAAATCCTGGCCAGAATCATCAGAAAATCAAAAAAGTGTCTTTGTATCTATGCAACGGAATTTTTGAACACGATTTTCACCCACTTAGAAACATTGGATCTAATTGAAACTTTGTATAAGTGTAAAGGACCCGTGACAATACAATAATTTCATATTTATTTTCTAAAATCCTGGCCAGAATCATCAGAAAATCAAAAAAAGTGTCTTCGTATCTATGTAACGGAATTTTTGAACACGATTTTCACCCACTTAGAAACATTGGATCTAATTGAAACTTTGTATAGGCCTACGTGTAGAGGACCCGTGACAATACAATGATTTCATATTTATTTTCTAAAATCCTGGCCAGAATCATCAGAAAATCAAAAAACGTGTCTTTGTATCTATGTACGGGAATTTTTTAACACGATATTCACCCACCTAGAAACATTGGAACGACTTCAAACTTTGTATAGTGTAAAGGACCCGTGACAATACAATGATTTCATATTTATTTTCTAAAATCGTGGACAGAATCATCAGAAAATCAAAAAAGTGTCGTATCTATGTAAGGGAATTTTTGAACACAATTTTCACCCACTTAGAAACATTGGATGGACCTGAAACTTTGTATACATGTAAAGGACCCGTGGTAATACAATAATTTCATATTTGTTTCTAAATCCTGGCCAGAATCGTCAGAAAATAAAAAAATGTGTATTTGTATCCATGTAACGGAATCTTTGAACACGATTTTCACCCACTTAGAAACATTGGATCGACTTGAAACTTTGTATACTTGTAAAGGACCCGTGACAATACAATTATTTCATATTTTGTTTCTAAAATCCTGGCCAGAATGATCAGATAACCAAATAAAAATTAAAACTGGTATAATTTGTCGACTTTTTAGTCAATCGTTGTAAGAGTTTAGTTGGTAGAGCGGTGAGCTCTAGTGGTATATAATTTCAGAATTTCAGTAATTCATAGGGAGGTTTTTTTAGAAGAGTATTACTTTTAGCTCATACTATAATAGTATCGAATTTAAATATATTTACAATTTTATCTTATTCTGTAAAATATTAAAACTAAAAAAATAAAAAATAAATAATAGTTTTAAAAAACTAAAAAAACAAGCTTTATTAGAAAACCGAACTAAAAAAATGAAAAATAATTTTAATTTCCAACACGCTTGGGATAAATAATTTCACCATCAAAAGCCTGGGGTTCTTTTTATGATTTTTACATTTTCTTCGTAGAGACTTTACTTTTACGAATATCTGTTTATTATTAAATATATTAATTGATAAAGAGCACCCCACGCTTTTGATGGTAAAATTATTTATCCCAAGTGTGTTGGAAATTAAAATTATTTTTCACTTTTTTAGTTCGGTTTTATAATAAAGCGTATTGTTTTAGTTTTTTAAAACAATTATTTATTAAATTATAAACCAGAAAATAAATTCTGTTTATAATACACAGGTGATCTTCTTGGTGATAAAATATTAAAATATATATACAGTCAATATGCCCATTTCATCAATTAATGTTTTAAAATGGTCAACAAGTTTCTACAGCCAAGCTGTCATTCTCAAGACCAGATATTGACTGAAGACAAAATTGATAATAAATAAATAAATAAATAAACTGAATTTGTTTATTTATTTATTATCAATTTTGTCTTCAGTCAATATCTGGTCTTGAGAATGACAGCTTGGCTGTAGAAACTTGTTGACCATTTTAAAACATTAATTGGTGAAATGGGCATATTGACTGTATATACATTTTAAAATTCTGTTTACACAAGGAAATTAACAAACAACATTCATTTGCAAACAAATGTATTAGTGACTAGCTAATGCCCAGCGTGACCTGCCATGCCTAAAGAAATGAAAAATATTTTCATGTTTAGTTGAATAAGTAAAAGAAATAATTTTATATTTATAACTAACTAACTGGCACCATCGAACCCATAGGTTCATGGTCGCGCGGACATAATCTCTCCATACATCCCTATCTTGAGAGAATGTTTTCCAATCATTCCCTGCATAATCTACTTCCCTCAAATCATAATTAATGTTATTCTCTCACCTCATCCTTGGTCTATCAACTTGGCCTTTTCCCTCTGTTTCTCCTACAAGAAGCTTCCATGTAGGCCTACGTCTTTCATTCCCCATTCGTGCCACATGCCCTGCCCATCGCAGTCTACGAGACTTAACTGTTCTTATTATATCTGGCTTCCTATGAAGACCATGTAGTTCACTGTTGTGTAGTTTTCTCCATTCACCTGTCAGTTCATCTCTCTTTGTTCCAAAATGTTCTTAAAAACTTTATTCTCAAATACTCGTAATCTCCTTTTCTCCCTTAAAGTAAGAGTCCATGTTTCGCATCCGTATAGCCTAATATAACTGGTAGGAAAATACACGTTTTATATATTTTCAGATTAAAGTCTTTTGAGAGGAGTTGGGACGTCATGAGTTTCTTTAATACGTAGGCCCTAATAGCACGCATTTCCAGAATTGAGCCTATGTTTAATTTCTTTGTGCATCTCATTCCTATTTGTGATTTTTGTTCCTAGGTATTTGAATTCAGCCACTTCCTCAAAATTTATTTCACTGTCATTAGCTGTCCACATCCATTATATAGGCCTAATATATTTCAATGTGTGACCATGTACTTAGTTTTATTGATATTTTCCTCCAGTCCCAATTTCTTAGTGTTACTCAGTAGTGTGTGTGAATTGGCCTATAGTAACTCTTCGCTCTCGCCCAATAGTACTACATTATCAGCATAAACTAACAGCTTATTAATTCCATTGAGTTTTAAGGCCTTCTTATTAGTCTACAAATTTAGCCTAAATCTAAATTATTTTTTCATACCCAGTGCTGATAACACTGGTCTACAAGTTTTTCTTCACAAGAAATCTGATTAGTGAATCTAGTGCATTTTTTCATACTGAATTCAGATATGTAGTCAGAATTTTTCCATCAGGCACAGTTTTATCGTGACCTAGTGGCTGATCTTTTACATTCTTATAAAGCTATGGGATGCAACATGTCCTTAATACTGCACTTTTTGGATTCACTTAGACTTCTTTCCGGAAAATCTTGGGGCTGTCTGTGATGAGCACAGTGTGCGTTTTCATCATCAAATTTCCACAATGGAAAAGAGGTACCAAGGCAAGTGGAGTTCTAATATGCTGGCTGACTACTGTTGGGCCAAGAAGAGAGATGTTCCAGATGAAAAGTATGCCCGCAAATCATTATCTACCACTTTCTAAGTAAGTCAGAATGAGTTAGAATTAGATGGATTTTATTAAAAATTATAAAAATGTAGGCCTAAATGAATATCAAAGAAAACTCTTGCCTGATAGAAAAAAAACTGAAATGATATTCAAATTCAGGATGGAATATACTACTAAAATCTGATATTTTTATTCTCGTGAATGGAAGAATTTCATTTTTGTCGACCAGTTGCCCGGAAATTTACTTATCCCGATCTTCTTGGCATCAATTACCTGAAAGTCAAAAATGATATAGGCCTATATATAGGCCTATTGAAGATCTAAAACCTCCTGGAGTCAGGGAATATATTTACACATGAAGGAGAAACATCTACAACTAGGAGATTGGATGCACCAACAAAATTGGCTAATCGGAATCGGACGATTTCTAAGACATTAATCAACCGATGATATGTAGAGTGGAAAGCAATGATATGCTACGACACTTATAATTCCCTAGTAAAGTTGCAAAGCATAGCATGAAAATGCTATGATAGTAGTGAAAGACCTGCCCTCGAGCAGAATTACTATGGATAGATGTATATATATATATATATATATATAGGCCTATATATGATATGAAAAGAAAAAAGAATGCTTGAGTCGGGATTTGAACTCGAGTCTCTAAAGTCTGTACCTTTAGCGCTCTAACCAACTGAGCTACCCAACAGTTGGTTAGAGCGCTAAAGGTACAGACTTTAGAGACTCTAGTTCAAATCCCGACTCAAGCATTCTTTTTTCTTTTCATATCATATTTGCCTTCATTGCCAAATGTCAAAAATATATTTATAATATATATATATATATATAATATATATATATATATATATATATTATTATATATATATTTATTATATATATATATATATATTTATTATATATATATATATGCGGTATTGATCCCGTTTGTTGCACTAGGGATAGGCCTATGGGTGCTCGCCTAGTGGCAATTTCTTACCGGACTTATTTATTTCTCTTATTTCTCCATAGATGTCAGCTAATGACATGTGATTTCTATATAACTAGCTAACTCATTCGCACTATCGAACCCGTAGATTCATAACGGCGCGGACATAGGCTCCCAATAGGCTATATTCCTTTCCTAAGCTAAAATTTTACAATCACCTTATGTGTAGGGCCTAATCTACTTCCCTCAAATCTTGGTTAATGTTATTCTCCTACCTTATTCTTGGTCAACCAACTGGGTACAGGTGCCTATACTATTCAATTAATTAATATCAATAATCCATACATAGAAATTCTGGCCGAAGGCAGGTCCTTCACTGCAATCATAGCATTTTCACGCTGTGCTTGCAGCTTTACTAGGGAATTGTAGGTGTGGTAGCTTCCCGTTGCTTTGTTTATGTTAATTAGTTGCTTTCATTTTAGCTTCAGCGAGAAGTGTTGAAGTCTCATTTAAAATACTTTTTACACGCTTTATATTAGCTTGACCTGTATCTATCTATCTATCTATCTATCTATGTAACAGAATCTTTCAACGCGATTTTCACCCACTCAAAATCATCGGATCGACTTGAAACTTTGTGTACTTTTAGAGGACCCGTGACAATACAATAATTTCATACTTATTTTCTAAAATCCTGGCCATAATCATCAGAAAATCAAGAAAAATGTGTTTTTGTATCAATGTGACGGAATCTTTCAACACGATTTTCACCCACTTAGAAACATTGAATTGACTTGAAACTTTGTATACGTGGAGAGGACCCATGACAATACAATAATTTCATATCTATTTTCTACAATCCTGGCCATAATCATCAGAAAATCAAATAAATAATAGTTTTAAAAAACTAAAAGAACACGCTTTATTAGAAAACTAAAGAATGAAAAATAATTTTAATTTCCAGTACGCTTGGGATAAAATAAAGTGGTCAACAAAAAATCATCTCCAACACATATAGAATAAAATTAGTGTTATCAACAAAAAGAAAATAATTTTACCATCAAAAGCGTGGGGTGCTCTATATCAATTAATATATTTGATAATAAACAGATATTGATAAAAGTAAGCTCTCTAAGAAGAAAATGTAAAAATCATAAAAAATCGCCCCACGCTTTTGATGGTAAAATTATTTTCTTTTTGTTGATAACTCTAATTTTATTCTATATGCGTTGGAGATAATTTTTTGTTGACCACTTTATTTTATCCCAAGCGTACTGGAAATTAAAATTATTTTTTCATTTTTTTGGTTTGTAATAAAGCGTGTTCTTTTAGTTTTTTAAAACTATTATTTATTTTTATAAAATATACATACACTCCCATTTTAGTGCGGAAAATTATATCAGGCACATGTCCATCTCCACTGCCTCGGCAGGTAGTAGTTCGGTCGATGAAGTTCGTGATGATCCTTTCATAGACATAGGGCCTATCTGTTGATGTCGTTGATTACATGTTAAATTTCTTCCTTAAGTCGAAGAACTGTTTGTGGTTTGTTCAAGCTGAATTTGGACTTCATATAACCCCATAAAAAGAAGTCACATGGAGTAAGGTCACACGAACTGGGAGGCCATTCCAAGTTGCCACGAATTGAGTTCAGAGACTTCATAGTCCGAGTAACTGCCTGCCGAGACAGTGGACGTGGACATATTTATGCCCGATATAATTTTCCGCACTTAAATGAGAGTGTATGCAAATGAAAATAAAGGAAGATTTTTTATTTAGATGCATTTTTCACTTAATTATTGCATTTTTTAAAATTGCGTAATATATGAAAGACACTATTACGCATTACAGGGAGTTTTGACGTCCCAACTCCTTTCAAAAAAACGTTAAACTGAAAATACATAAAACTGTTATTCTACCAGTTACATTATATGAAATTGAAACGTATACTCTTACTTCAAGGGAGGAAAGGAGATTACGAGTATTTGAGAATAAAGTACTTAGGAAAAAATTTGGACCGAAGAGTGATGAACAGACAGGTGAATGGAGAAGTTTACATAACAGTGAACTACATGGTCTATACAGGAAGCCACATATAATAAGAATAGTTAGGTCTCGTAGACTGCGATGGGCATGACATGTGGCACGAATGGAAAATGAAAAAGTTGCATGGAAGCATCTTGTAGGAAACCAGAGGTAAAACGTCCAGTTGGTAGACCAAGAATGGGATGGGAGAATAACATTAAGAGGGGTGATGGGTGAAATTTCTATTTTATACATTTTTTGAGCTAGAAACTTGATGTTTTGTACAAACATTCACTTCGTGATACATAGGCCTAATGATGTGTTTAAGTTTCATTGTTATGAGACATTTATTTTACGAGTTATTAAATATTATATTTTTAAAAATTTCATATATTATAATTAAATGGGTTCCACAATATTTTAGTAAAATGTCTAATCTTTTACAAGACCCCTAAAATATTTAGAAAAATATCATGCATTAGAATTCTTATCATGCGAATACAAAGGGAGAAAAAAATATATCTCATGCGTGGAATTACGAAAAAATTATAATAATTGCATACATTTTATTTTTTATTTCTTAAAATACTACTTCAATCGTGAAACCCATGCACTACTTTGTTACCCATTGTTTTAGGATATGCAGTAAAAATTTGGACCATCTAGGACATAATTACTGAATTGCATTCAATTTTGAATGTACAAAAATGCAGCGAAGATAAAAGTGTGGAAAAACAAGTTAAAGATTTGCATGCAGGTGGAATTTAACTGGCTCAGCCTTTTAAATCTGACGTAATTTAGGGCACTTAGAAGCGCCACAGGCCTCTGAAACTCTGCCAACATATTCATTAGAGTACAGGCTATTTTTTAGTACAAAAAATAAAAATGTAAATTTTGATCTCAAATGGTCAACATTTCACCCATCAGCCTCCTCATCTATGATTTGAGGGAAGTACAGTAAATTATACAGGGAATGATTAGAAAAATTAGCTGAGGATAGAGAAGTATCGAGAATTTAGGTCCGGCCGGCCATGAACCTACGAGTTCGATCGTGCCAGTGAGTTAGTTATGTGAAAGACCCTACAGAATAATTGTACCTATTTTATGTCTTATTAAACGAAACTAAAAGAGAAGAGTTAGGAGTAATACCAATTATACATCAAATCTATAATTACAAGAAGCGATGGACTGAACACCAGCAACGAATGGATAACACACTTCCGAAGCAGGCTTGGACGTACAAACCAAGAGGGAGAAGAGATCCTGGCAGACCCAGAAAGCGATGGGGTATTAAAACAAATACCTGTACAGACTCTTATAATGCCACACTTCGACTACTGCAACATATTATTACTGACTAATCTGACAACTGATCTATCTGACAGACTATAGTGTGCATTCGATTTATATTCAATCTCCGTCGTTATGACCACTGTCTCCTTCATTTTAGGCCTTATCATGGCTACACCTAAATGACAAAACAACTTTACATTCACATAGCCTACCTTAATATTCCAAATTCTGCACACATATTTACTAACTTATTTAACAACACGTTTTCAAAATTTATCGGCTCATCACAATTTAGGAACAAAATCACAAGACTCTTCTTTACTTTTGATACCACAGCACAGGATATGTCTATACTCTGAATCTTACACAATATCTATGACTAGAGCATGGAACTCACTTCCCAGTCATGTCAGGGACTGTCAATCGCTATCATTATTTAAATACAAATTAACTGACATCTTAAATTCGACACAATGAAAACATTAACTGCATAACAGCTATATACAATATTGTATAAATAATCAACTAGGAAGCTACTTACTTTATTTTATACATTCTAATTTAATAATATTTCATGTTTTAGTTAGTATTAGCTAGTATTAGATCACATGATCATTGTATTTTATTTAGTCTGTATCTTAATAATAGGCTATCTTAAAATTATAATATGAATGTAATTTTTGTATAATTCTACTATTCGCTGGTTGATTGGAAGAGAAGGCCTTATGGCCGTAACTCTGCCGGCTAAAATAAAGCATTATTATTATTATTACTATTATTATTATTATTATTATTATTATTATTATTATTAAGTCGGAACAGGCCATGGAGCCTATACATTGAAGTTGATCATTATTAAACGTATTCTCTATTTTTTTAAATAGTGATGCTAAGAATTGCATAGCTTCATATACCAGGAGGTAAACAAATGGAAGAAGTATGTGGCGCCTCGCTGACCCCACAATATTGCCACTTTCGCACCTCTCTAATCGGAACAGCATTATTGGTTTTTCACCTCTAATGGATAGAGACATGGCCCGCCATCTCTCGGAGGTGTTTTTACAAGCTGCGAGGATTTTAGCGCGATCCCGTGAAAAAAACTAAGCGTCCACTTAATGAAGGCGGCAATGGGTTAATAGCTGTGGGCATTGTGTTATAGCATTTAATTCTATCTTAATTAATTACCGCGCTACAAGATCCTACACTGACTTGCTAACAGCTCTTTCTCAACGTTACAAGACTTCTGCTTTCCGTCGCGGAATGCCTGTCAATGGAAAAGGGATACATAGCGAGACACTTCAGTGGACTAAGTCTCCGCCTCACTCATGTTTATTTAATGCTTCCAATTCCATTCCATTGCTGCAGTTTAACCTCCACCTTTTAGGTACAATAAAACTTGTTTAATCCGGAACGTCAATAATGCGTAAATCTGTACAATGTGAACAAATGTATTGGTCCCGGTGAAATAATAGTAATATTACGTGTAGGCCTATTTATTTTGTGTAAGTCCACCGCTGTGGTCTCGAGGTAGCGTGCTGCCTTGTCACACAGCGGGCCCGAGTTCGATCCCCGGTCGGGGTAGTTTTTCTGGGCGAGGTTTTTATCGGGGTTTTTCCTCGCCTGTAAGACATATGCCAGGAAAACTTTTAAGGCCCGAACGGTCCCCGAAATCATATGAACATCATTGTCATCATCCTTATCATTGTAGCATCCTTCGCCGGTGTGGAAAGCAACGGGAAGCTACCACACCTACAATTCCCTAGTAAATCTGCAAAATGCTATGGCTGCAGTGAATGGCCTGTCTTCGGGCGGAATTACTATGGATGGAGTTTGTATGAAACGGAATCTGTCCAACGCGGAAATGAAAGAATATTTCTACAGAATTCAAGAAAAAATGTTTATAGGGCGGAAAGATAGAGAGAAATAAATTAGTTGTCATTTCATTGAAATTCCTGTTAGGCGGAATAAAAATAAGGGATGATTTTTTCCGCCGGGTGAAGTAGATTTTCTACCTGTATCTGAAATTTTCTTTCGGCCTCACTACACACCCTTTATGCGAAATTCAGGTTCGTTTAACAAATATTTGGCGTGTGACATCTGTTTTACAAGTAACCAGTGCACTGTAAAATCTTAAATTAGTTTAAGATCTGAGACCGATTGTGTACGTATCTTTCACAGGTAGCGTTCTGAATTCCCAGAATAAAAATGGCTAAATAGTATGTATCATCGTCATCAAACGAAAAACTGAAAGTGATTGAAGATAATGAAAAACGAACTCTCAGTACGCGAAATAATGACTAAATATTAATGTGGAAAAACCCAAGTTTATGAGATTTTAAAACACAAAAAATAATTAATGAGTGGATGCAAGGAAATGATCAAACGAAGAAGAAAAGCAAAATAAACAAATAAATAAATAATGAATAAAAAATAAATGAAGAAATCAAGGAAGTAGATGGGGGAGCGTTTTACAAGTCCACGATAAAAAATCTTCAAATTTCCGGACCGAAGCTCCAAACTCAAGCTCTAGCTTTTGCTATATCCCTAGGGAATGACCATTTCAAGGCATCTTCAGGTTGGTTGTGGAAAGTTTTAAAAGACGTCACAATGTAATGTAGAATGGAATCAAAGGGTGTGGACGAAATTATAGTTAGTGAGTGGAAACCGTAAATGCATACTTTAATTTCAGAATACGCGCCTAAGACTCTTTTTTAACGCTGACGAAACGGACTGTTTTTTCTTTTTTTTTTTTGCGTGTTACCGTCGAAATCGCTCGTACATATGCTACTATACTTCACTTTTTAACGGCATGGAAACTTCAATTATTCCAAGGTACGTGAAGGATATATACGATACTCATAAACTAAGATTGGTTAATTTTTTTGTTTCTTTTACAATGCGGAATTTTGTCTAATGTAGAAAAAAAAAAGTGGTCCCATGCGATTCGTCTTTGAACACGTTTTACTGTATATAGGCCTATTACTTAAAGAACTCAGTGGCATGATATGAAATTGTTTCGGGTTATATAGGCTACTTACATGATCTCAAAAAAGCTTTTAACCCTTAAGTTAGCAATGTATCTTGTAATATGGATGGACATATCCCATCCGTTCCACGCTGAGTCACGGGTGCTCCCTAGCGGGAGTTTCGTAAACCAAGCTACACCTATTTACCTGCAGATGTCGAGTAACGTGGTTAACCCATCGGCCTTAATGAGACATCTAGAAGGCAACTAAGGCATTACTTGGATGAATGAAAGTCAGTTTAATTTTGCACAGAGGCGTTTTTATTCAGGCTTGTGGTTCTTTTACGGGCCTGAAAAACTTCATACTCGGAACCCACGGCTAAATGTCCCTCCCGGAGAACTTGTCCACTGGATTTTCCACCCTAAAAATTGATTGGTTTTTAACCCGCGACATTAGGGACTAGAATGAAGGAACGTAACCACTAGACCACTGCGGCCGATATCCAAAAAGTTGCAACGGCTTTTAATAATACAGTATTTAAAAAAAAAATACAATGGAATAATGAGAAAAAATTATATGAATTTGTAACAAATTACATTACTGTAATAATTTATAGTTACGTGCTTAAAATGTATTTCTGGTGTGACCATATATTTATTTCTTTATGATCATTTCCAGCCCAATTTCTTTTAGTGCTACTTAGAGCATGCGTGTTAGCCTCACGATCGTCTAATAATAATATATCTAACTAACTTCAATTCATTGGCCTTATCGAACCAGTAGGTTCATGGCCGCGCGGACATAAGCTCTCCATACACCCCTATCCTGAGCCAATGTTTTCCACTCATCCCCTGTATAATCTACTTCCCTCAAATCGTAGTTAATATCATTCTCCCACCTCATTCTTGGTCTACCATCTGGGCGTTTTCCCTCTGGTTTTCCTACAAGAAGCTTCCATGCACGTCTTTCATTCCCTATTCGTGCCACATGTCCTGCCCATCGCAGTCTAGGATACTTAACTGTTCTCATTATATCTGGCTTCCTATAAAGATCATGTAATTCACTGTTATTCAGTCTTCTCCATTCACCCGTCTGTTCATATCTCTTTGGTCCAAAAATGTTCCTAATAACTTTATTCTCAAATACTCGTAATCTCCTTTCCTCCCTTAAAGTAAGAGTCCAAGTAATATAACTGGTAGAATAATAGTTTTATATATTTTCAGTTTAACGATTTTTGAATAATAATATATCACTAGCATAATCTAACAGACCTATAGAAAACTAAATTATAATTGTCTTTTAAACAAATAGTATAGCATGAAGTTAGTAGTAATACATTATATCACCGTTTCAAAACCTGTGGTTCACGAACCCCCAGGGGTTCGCAAAATATTTCAAGAGGTTTGCCAAAACTTTTCCGTAATGGCGGGTTTCGAGGTTAGGTCTATTATTGTTTCCTTCATTTCTGCAGCATTTTAATAATAATAATAATAATAATAATAATAATTATTATTATTATTATTATTATTATTTTAAAATTAAATTAACCCTATAATGCCCCTTGTTGCATATGTGTAACATCGGGAATTTATCACATTATTTCTACAATAAATTAGCATTCACCGCGAATGCTTGGTTTTATAGATATGTAACAACGTTAGGAATGCATTTGATTTCGCTACAACTAGGCCTACACGTTGTGTAACTTTAACTTTCAAGCCGTAACTTGAGTAACTCCAGTTTTTAACTGTTAAGGGTTAAGTTAATTTTAGGTTATTAAACCTCATGCTTGGAATTACATTTTATGCATGTCTACTGTCTTTTATCCCGAGGCTTGATCCTTGGAACTGCGAGTAATGTATAACATACACCTTGAAGTGGGTTGCTAGCCCGTTTTCATGGCAGGTTCATTATTCGGGGTTTCCTCCCTAGGCCGATTGCCTTCACCCAGCTCCAGAGCTCAGCCTGCCCCGGGTCATATAGAAAGAATGGAAGAAAATCGACTTGCAAAAAGAGCTAAAGAACATAGACCAATGGACTGGAGAAGAACAAGAGGAAGACCAGTCAAGAGATGGATAGACATTGCATGCACATCCAATACGTCTTCCTCCAAGAAGTGATTTTGGAAATAACGGGTCATATAGAAATAATGGAAGAAAACCGACTTGCAAAAAGAGCTAAAGAACATAGACCAATAGACGGGAGAACAAGAGGAAGACCAACCAAGAGATGGATAAACAGTGCATGCACATCCAATACGTCTTCCTCCAAGAAGTGACTTTGGAAATAAACAGGATGAAAAATCCTACAAATTATGTTTAAGAAGAAGAAAAAGAAGATCATATCTAGTGTATGTATATTTAAAAGTCAGTGGTTCACCCAACTCAGATAGTTGTGGAAGGGGTTCGCGAGTCGAAAAATATTGTGAAACTCTGCATTATATATTCATGAAAGAAAAGGAAATTAATAAATTATGTATTAATAAAAGTTTTATGTGGTATTTGTTTCGTAAGACATAATGGATGTTATTCCTTAGCCTACATTCATAATACCATAAATTAGCTATGATTTAATAAGACATTATCAATAATCATTGTCTTGGTGGACTTTACGTTGACACGGAATTCATCATGTCAGCCTACGTCAACGAAACTTTTGACAGTTTTATTTGTTGCGTCTGGCTGAACGTTATTTCCTCGTGAATGTTAGACTTTAATTCATTAATGATTTAACCACAAGATATCGTGGCCGCCCATACAAGCAAACGCGTGCCACATATCAACCATTCTTGGTAAAACCACTAGGAAAAACTCTTGTGCTATAATTAGAGTTATTCAAGATTATTTTGTCCGATTTTCCATTCATGTCAATATGCTTGTATCAGATCTTGTGGTTATGTAATTATTACTTATGAATATTTCTGTCTGTTTTCTAATTATACACCGTGTCCCATTCAAACCTCCCACATTTTATTTAATCATAACTCTCAAGGTATGCGGAATTATGAAATGACGGTGGTATTAAAATAAAGAGGAACTCAAAAGATTTCTTTCTTTTCATTGTTGCAGTTACTTCATCTGTCGCATGTTGGACAATTATGACATAAAACAAAATAGCGACTCCTCAGCAACGAGCACAAACTGTTTTCTGGTATTCAGAGACGAAGTCAATAACTACAGTAAAAATATATTACCGGAGAGAATATGGAGGAAATGCACCTGATGGGAAGACCATTACGGCATGGCTTGAGAAGTTTCTGGCGACTGGAAGCGTTAAAATAGAATTAGAGGTTCTCGTACACGTGTTTCAGAAGATAAGATTGAAGAAATTAGAGCAAGATGATGCACATATAGAGGTGTTTTAGTGTGTGGCAATGAAATTTCTTTGAGTTTCTGTTTCGTTTAATACCGGCCTCATTTCATAATTCCGCATACGTTGTTAGTTATGATTAATTAAAATGTGGGAGGTTTGAATGGGACACCCTGTATATATATGTGTGTGTGTACTATAGAGTATCATGTGAACATACTTCAAGTGAGACATAAGACTGTATTACAAAGGGAAAAAATAAATAATAATTTAAAAAACTAAAACAACACATTTTATTAGAAAACGAAACTAAAAAATGAAAAATAATTTTAATTTCCTACACGATTGGGATAAAATTAAGCGGTCAACAAAATAATCATCTCCAACACATCTAGGAGTGTAGATAAAGAGTATTTGAGAACAAAGTTCTTAAGAACATTTTTGGACCTGAGAGAGATGAACAGGCATGTGAATGGAGAAGACTATATAACAGTGAACTACATAGTTTTATAGGAAGTCAGATATAATAAGAGCAGTTAAGTCTCGTAGACTGCGATGAGCAGGACATGTGGCACGAATGGGGAATGAAAGACGTGCATGGAGGCTTCTAGTAGCAAAACCAGAGGGAAAATACCCAGTTGGTAGTCCATGAATGAAGTGGGAGAATAATATTAACTATGATTTGAGGTAAGTAGGTTATACAGGGGATGATTAGAAAACATTAGCTCAGGATAGGGATTGTGGAGGACTTATGTCCGCGCGGCCATGAACCTACGGGTCGGATACTGTCAGTGATTTAGTTAGTTAGTAGGTATTTCAATTCAGATACTTCCTTAAACTATCTCTCATTTGTGAGATCCCTTAAAAATGATAATTAATTAATAAACTAGCAAAAAAATTAGGGGATATTTCCAGCATTCTTAGGTTACTTCACAATATACCCTAATTTTTTAACCACTTTATTTTTTGTTATATCAAAATTGTGCATAAAATTAAGTGAACATTTTCTTGTGAGCGAGGAACGAGTTCTGATTACAGCGAGTTCAAGATCTCAAAGAACAGAGCTGGAGAACAAACTATTTTATGATTGCAAAGAATAGTAAAGCATTGGCAGCTTTCATCCTGAAAGCCTTGAGAATATAATACATTATCGCTACTGTCTCGACGAGCCTAGGAGGAAATAGCGTGGGTCGAGGAATGGAAGTGCACCAGAAGCTCGAGGAATTGATTCGTCCTTTTATTCCACAGATAATGTGGTCTACCAACAAACAAATGGACATCAATTATCCATTACCGTGGCTCGATCTGGGTGGTCAATATAGTAACAAGCCAAGACCTAATTCCAGCGATATAGAATAATAATTTTAGGGCAATCAATGATAATTAATAGGCCTGCATGAGTACAAAAAGTAAATTGAAGTTAAAAACAAGCACATAAATTTAATTTTCTTTGCAATTATTCCACAATGAAATATATTAATACTCGATTTCTTATATATTTTCTGTACTTTCAGGATTGCCAAGAATCAATGATAAATTATAAGGAGGTTTGTAAATATATAGAGTTGTTATAGCTATTATGCATTACAAGGACTCTTGTCGTCCCCGTTTCTCTCATAAAACAGTACAATGAAAATATATAAAACTGTAATTCACCCAGCTATATGGATGCGAAACATGAACTCTTACTTTAAGGGAAGAAAAAAGATTACGAGTATTTGAGAACGAGTTTTTATGAACATTTTTTGATCAAAGAGAGAACAGGCAGGCGAATTAAGATTAGATTAGATTTATTTAGCCTATCGGTATGATAAGTTAATATATTTAGCGTGAAAGATATTTTTACCTTTATCTTTAAATTATTTATTATTTTTTATGGGGTTTAAACTTTTTTTTATTTCCCTTATTATTTAGTGAACATATTTAAGTAGTCACAAAGTTTGGTGGAGTTAAGGCCATCTGGCCTTCTCTTCCATTCACCAGGACAAACATATATTACATCAGAATATAACAATCTCAATCAACTCTAATATTAAATACTAAATAAAAATTTGATCAAAAAGATAACATCTATTATATTACGATCTATAATGCAACCAGTTAATGTTAGTTAAAATTAAGACTAAAACTAATAATAAAGTGTATACAAGCAAGACATATTAAATTGTCCCTGTCTAACGTTTATAAAAACAAAGAAAAATAATGAGATATAGAAAACTAATTTTACGTTTGTACAGTATTTAAAACAAAACAAAAAAAATATTTGTTAATCTTAATATTATTTTCATAGATAATTAAATTTATTAATTGTTAAAAGAATACTATCAGTGAGGAGTATAAGTTAGATTGTTATTAAATAATTCGTTAATTTGTTTTTGAAGGATGTTGTAGTTTGACAGTCTCTGACATAGGTCGGAAGGGAATTCCATGTTTTGGTAAGTGAGACCGTAAAATATGACTAATATACAGTGTGATGAGGCGGGATATAAAGAAGACTACGCAACAGTTAGCTACTTGATCTTTATGTCTGCCGCGGTGGTCTAGTGGTTAATGTTCCTTGCCTCTAGTCCCGAGGATCGCGGGATCAAACCCAGCCGGGGTCGATGAATTTTTTAGTATGGAAAAATCAAAGGAACAAGTCCTCCGGGAGTTACTTTAAACCTTGGGTCCCGAGTCTGATGATTTTCAGGCTCATGAAAGAACCGCAAGCCTGAATAAAAATGCCTCTGTGCAAAATTTAACAGACCTTCATCCATCATTATAACCTACTAGGTGTCTCATTGAGGCGATGTGCTAACCACATGTCACTCGTTGGTCACTGTAGGTAAATAAGCGTAACTAAATTAGCTTATAAATAAACTCCCGCTATGGAGCACCCATGTCCTCATGCCGGACGTATGCTGTACACAAATATATACTTGATCTTAATGGGAAACCAGACATAATAAGAACGGTTCAGTCTAGAAAACTACGATGGCAGGACATGTGGCACGAATGAGGAATGAAAGAGGAGCATGGAAAATAGTTGTAGGAAAATCAGAGTAAAAACGCCCAGTTGGTAGACCAAGAATGAAATGGGACAGTAAAATTAACCACAATTTGAGGGAAGTAGAATATCTTCTTGTATCTTGTAAGCCCATGTTTCCCATAACAGAGATTTAGGCGCTCTCCCTCTACAGGGAAGAATTTGAACCATACTAATTATTTACACTTTTTCGTACAGATGTCATTTGAGTGGTCCATCGTCAGCGTTCCGCCTCATACTGACATCTAGGAAACCAAGGTAGTACTAGACGGGAAAATTCGGTAAATTTTGCTTAGAGGCCTTTTCATTCAGGCTTAAGGACCTTTTACGAGCCAGAAAATCTTCAGACTCCTGACCCACGGCTTAAAGTCCCTCCCGGAGGACTTGCTCCTTGGATTCTTCCATCCTAAAAAATCCATCGACCCCGGCCGGCTTTGAACCCGCGACCCTTGGGACCAGAGGCAAGGAGCATAACCACTAGTCCACCGCGGCCGATAGAGAATAATTGGAAAACATTAGCTCAGGATAGGGATTTATGAGAGCTTATGTCCACGCAGCTATGAACCTATGGTTTCGATAGTGCCAATGAGTTAATTAACTTTAGGTATTGTTCTGTTTAATTGATTTTTCAGCAATCAGCTCTTCGGTGAGTGTTGGAAATGCTGCAGCAGAATTTTGATAGAAACAAGGACCATGCACTCTCGGTATACGCATGGCTAGTGCGGGCAGCTGCCCGACTAGGATTCCAGGTTCAAATCCAGGCGGTTCCAGGTGGGTATTTATTGTGGGTTATTCCCAATTTCTTCGTGTTTTTCTCGGGATTCTCCCGTTTTCCGAATTTCATCCCACTAACGCACCCCATTCTTTCTTACCTCCTCTTTATGCAATTTCATGTCTCATTAATTCATTTCATACCACCTTTCACCTCAACCCATTATAGGAAAAATATTTTGGTTGGCACTCACAGGTGCTGAAAATATGTAATTGGGATGATTTTTGTGGTGGGGTGTATCAGTGTGCTGGCACATGACCTCGAGCTTGAGCAATAAAAAGAGGGCAGAAGGTGCCAACTAGAGGTTTGTAGTCGCTCTTCGCGACCACAGCCCCAATACAAAAATGACGGTAAGGATCAAGAGAGAAGAACGTGGTCTGCCGGACGCGGAAAGCGACCTACAACTCGCATAACAACGTCGAGTAGACTCCATTTCATTCATCCATAATATACTGGGATAGCGCAATAGATATTTCAGTTCGCGTTACTCAGGAGTCTATCTGTCCAGTCCGAATCCATCATTCCCGCCGGGTTTGAACCCGCGGCCCTCATGACTAGAGGCAAGGAACATAACCGCGGACAACATCCATAAGGGCCTAGGCCTAATATATCTGGGATTTTAACAGTCGCATACATTTTCAATTTATCATTTTCTTGAGAAAATGTTGGGATGACAGAATTACCTGTATTTGGTAAAGTCACGCATTTCCAAAACTGGGCCCATATTTAATTTCTTTCTGTACCTCATTCCTGTTTTATTTATTGTTTTCAGGAACCGTTTTTCAATTTCATTATTATTATTACTATTATTATTATTAATAATATTGCTTTATTTATATAGCCTATGTTTACACATAGAACTATTTCTGTGCTTGAAATTTTATTTCCCTTCACTACTCGTCCCTACCCATCAATGTCATGTCCTCCAGTCTTCTTGTTCTCATTCCAGTTCTTATTTCTTGCATCCATAAGTTCATAGGTCTTCCTTTCTTTTTTCTTCCAGGTGGACACCATTCCAATGTTTTTCTGGGTTACCTTTCTCCTTGCATTCGGCCTAAATGCCCATACTATTTTAACTGCTTATATCTTATAGGCTATAATAGTGGTCTACTACTGAAATTTATTTTTTCTTATTATTATTAATAATATTAAAAAGCTAAAGTGATTTCACTACAGGTCTTAGGAGACCCTTTTGATAGTAGGAGGATAAGGCTCCTACTTTTTCTAGACTATCGGCAACTGATTTCAACAGGGCTGTCAGTCTGCTTGGCGGTCGCCTTTACCCCAAAAAGCATCTGGTACTCATTTCCGTTAGAGTATGAGTCGACCCCAAGGCCATAGTGCAGCCAGAAGTTTTAGGCGAGTTTAAAATTCCTGACTCGAATGGAATTCGTACCTTCAACTTTCCGGATTGTAGCGTATTGCAATAACCACAACACTATGGCGTGTCCACATTATTATTATTATTATTATTATTATTATTATTATTATTATTATTATTATTATTATTATTATTATTATTAAATTCATATATAAAAAAATGCAGGTACAATATTCAATATTAGATTTTATAAAGAAGAAACAATTAAATTGGTACGGACACATTAGGAGGATGGAAGAAGGAAGACTACCTAAGATAATCATGGATTGGGAACCACAGGGAAAGAAAAAGAAGGGTAGACCAAATATTACGTGGATTCGGGGAATCAATGAAGCTAAGAGGGAATGGGAAATAGAAGAAGATATATGGATGAACAGACAAGAATGGAAAAATGTGTTGAAACAAATGTGTAGTTAACTGTGAACATGGGTACCGGAAAAATGTATATTCTTGTAAAAGCCGGAATAATAATAAAGTTATTATTATTATTATTATTATTATTATTATTATTATTATTATTATTATTATTATTATTATTGTCATAAATATTTTTCATTTATCATCATGAGTATAATTTTCATTAACATTGCTAATGATTCGATGAAAATATTTATAAATGGTTATATTTAGTGTTTATAATGTTCAGTTTATGTTCAGAAAATTATTGGTCGAATACGATAACTGGGATTTGAAAATAAATTTAGAAAACAACATTAAGATAATCATGGATTGGGAACCACAGGGAAGGAAAAAGAAGGGTAGACCAAATATTACGTGGATTCGGGGAATCAATGAAGCTAAGAGGGAATGGGAAATTGAAGAAGATATATGGATGAACAGACAAGAATGGAAAATTGTGTTGAAACAAATGTTTAGTTAACTGTTAACATGGGTATTCTTGTAAAAGCCGGAATAATAATAAAGTTATTATTATTATTATTATTATTATTATTATTATTATTATTGTCATAAATATTTTTCATTTATCATCATGAGTATAATTTTCAATAACAATGTTAATGATTCGATGAAAATATTTATAAATGTTTATATTTAGTGTTTATAATGTTCAGTTTATGTTCAGAAAATTATTGGTCGAATACGATAACTGGGGTTTGAAAATAAATTTAGAAAACAACATTTTATATGGGATATGGAGCAAAAACCGAAGATTTAATATTAGAATATCAGAGAAGATGTGAAGAATTTGAGTATCTGGGAGTAAAAATGGATAAAGAAGAAAGGGATATTAAGAACAGAACAAATAAAGATAGAGCAGTAACAGCTATGATAAGTGACGTTTTATGGAACAGACATAACCAGAAAAAGTAAGTTATAAATATACAATTCAATAGTGAAAAGTACTGGCCCATACATAATATGTATGGAGTTGAAGTTTGGAAATTCGACAGAAACTTAGAACAAAATCTTATGTCGATGGAAATGGATTTCTTGATGAGAGCAGCAAGATGTTTAAATTTAAAGTAAATAAATAAATAAAATATATTTATAAGAAATATTGTAATACGTGAAAAAAGATAATAGGGCCTATATATTCAATAGTAGATTATATAAGATATCCATCCACACACAGTAATTTTGCCCTAGGGCAGGTCTTTCACTGCAATCATAGCATTTTCATGCTATGCTTTGCAGCTTTACTAGGGAATTGTAGGTGTAGTAGCTTCTCGTTGCTTTCCACACCGGTGAAGGATGATGATAATGATAAGGATGATGATGATGATGATGATGGCCATAGGATTTCGGGGACCGTTTGGGCCTTAAAGTGTTCCTGACATTTGTCTTACAGGTGAGGAAAACTCCCGATAAAAACCTCACCCAGAAAAACTGCCCCAACCGGGGATCGAACCCGGGCCCGCTGCGTGACAAGGCAGCACACTACCTCGAGACCGCATAGGTGGACTAATATAAGATATAAGCAATCAAATTGATATGGGCATGTACGACGAATACAAGAAGGAAAGTTACCCAGGAAAACATTGGAATGGTGTCCACCTGGAAGAAGGAGGAAAAGATGACCTCGAAACTCGTGGATGCAAGAAATAAGAACTGGAATGAGAACAAAAGGACCTGAGGACATGGAGTGGATGGATAGAGACGAGTGGAGAAGGAAATAAATTCAGTGTTCCTATAATTGTACTACTTTTGGTTTAGTATAGATCCCGCGTGATCGACTATTCCGATTGAGGTTTTAAGCGGTTTCCCTCAATCCAAAGAGCAAATGCTGGAATAGAACCCCAAAAAGTCCGCTCCCGACTTCACTCTGCTAATTAACTTCAAAATTAAATTCAAAATTTAAACCGGGGCTAATGTATTTTACAGGAACCCGGGGTTCTACCTATTAAGGAGGACCAAAATGGATCGCTCACCGCCAACACTTAAGTGATGGCCGCAGAGCTTTCCATCCATCTATCTATCTATCTATCTATCTAATTGGTTTAGTATAAGTGAATGTCAGACAAATATCCTTAAGTTCAACACCAACTCTGAATAAAAATAAATACAAAAAAGCAATGCTGTGTCAGTTATTATTTACCTAGGTATTTTATTATACTTACTTACTAACTGGCACTATCGAACCCGTAGGTTCATGGCCGCGCGGGGATAAGCTCCCCATACATCCCTATCCTGAGCTAATGCTTTCCAATCATTCCCTGTATAATCTACTTCCCTCAAATCATAGTTAATGTTACTCTCCCACCTCATTCTTGGTCTACCAACTGGGCGTTTTCCCTCTGTCTTTCCTACAACAAGCTTCCATGCGAGTATTTCATTCCCCATACGTGCAACATGTCCTGCCCATCGCAGTCCACGAGACTTAACTGTTCTTATTATATCTGGCTTCCTATAAAGACCATGTAGTTCATTGTTATGTAGTCTTCTCCATTCAACTATCTGTACATCTCTCTTTGGTCAAAAAAAAATTTCTAAGTACTTTTTTCTCAAATACTTGCAATCTCCTTTCCTCCCTTAAAGTAATAGTCCATGATTCGCACCCATATAATATAACTGGTAGAATAATAGTTTTATATATTTTCAGTTTAACGTTTTTTGAAAGGAGTTGGGACATCAAGAGTCTCTGCAATGCATAATAGCACGCATTTCCAGAATTGAGCCTATGTTTAATTTCTTTGTGCATCTCATTCCTATTTGTTATTATTGTTCCTAGGTATTTGAATTCAGCCACTTCCTCAAGAGTAAGTATTTTTATTATACCTTCTTATAATTTTCTCCCTTATTCCTTTCTTTTTCCCTTGCTACTCTGCACTAAGGTATGTGGCGTTTTTAAAAATTTTATAATTTTCTACCCTCACCACGTCATTTTGCCCGCCAGTATTAGTACACACCTCAAGAGTCTGGGACGAGGGGACGGCATCGCAAACACTTGCCCCTATATCAATTATACGAAAACGCTTTGTTCAGAACAGCGGTTTTTATCTACTCCTCAAGGCGAGTCAGGATTCTTTACCGGCCGATGCAAATCAATGTTTGTACAACCGTTGAGCTATTTTATTGGTCTCTTGTTTATAGCCACATACTTATCACTTAATAAGCCCCTCATATAATACAGATGGTTACAAAATTTGACCACCAACTAACTAACTCATTGACACTATCGAACCCGTAGGTTCATGGCCGCGCGGACATAAGCTCTCCATATATTCCTATCCTGAGCTAATATTTTCCAATCATCCCCTGTATAAACTAATTCCCTCAAATCATAGTTAATGTTATTCTCCCACTTGATTCTTGGTCTACCAACTGGACGTTTTCCCTCTGGTTTTCCTACATGAAGCTTCCATGCACGTCTTTCAATCCTCATTCTTGTCACATGTCCTGCCCATCGCAGTCTACGAGACTTAACTGTTCTCATTATATCTGGCTTCCTATAAAGACCATGTAATTTACTGTTATGTAGTCTTCTCCATTCACCTGTTTGTTCATCTCTCTTTGGTCCAAAAATTTTCATAAGAACTTTATTCTCAAATACTCATAATCTCCTTTCCTCCCTTAAAGTAAGAGTCCATGTTTCGCATCCTCATAATATAACTGGTAGAATAATAGTTTTATATATTTTCAGCTTAACGTTTTTTGAAAGGAGTTGGGAAGTCAAGAGTCTCTGTAATGCATAATAACATGCATTTCCAGAATTGAGCCTATGTTTAATTTCCTTGTGCATCTCATTCCTGTTTGTGATTATTGTTCCTAGGTATTTGAATTCAGCCACTTCCTCAATATTTTCCTCATTTGTCATTAGCTGTCCATTTCCATTATATAATGTATTTTCATGTGTGACCACATATTTAGTTTTATTTATATTTACTTCCAGTTCAAATTTCTTAGTGTTACTCAAGAGGGTGTGCATCTTGGTCTTTAGTATCTCTTCGCTATCGCCCAATACTACTGTATCATCACCATAATCTAACAGATTTGACTACCTCTTCCCAAATTTGATACCTAAATGCAATAAACCAATTATCAACTTGTTCGATTCATTGAAAAATATATATTCGAGATAGTTTTAGTTCTCTGGTAAGCCTGGGGGGGGGGCAGACTGCCCTGAAAAGGAATTGTCAACCATTGCATGCCTAAACCTAGCTAGCTCCTAGCTGGAGCATAGGGCCGTTATGAAATTTCTCAATTTAGCTCTATTATCTGTCAGCCTCTTCACCTCCAACCAAGTTTTTCCCATTTCACGTATTTCTTCTTCAACAGTCATCTTCCAAGTCATTTTTGGTCTTCTTCTCCTCCTTGAACCTCGAGAATTCCAGTCCAGTGCGCATCCTTCTGTTGCTGTTTGACGTTTACGCAGATTATGTCCAATCCAACGCCATTATCTTTCCTTTATTTGTTTTTCGATAGGTGATTGCTTAGTTTTGCGCTACAGCTCATGCACTTTGCTTACATATATATTTATCCACGAATGAGTGTTGATCTTATTTTCCACGTTTTGTAGAGAAATTTAGGCACGTTTGTCCAATTTCCTGGGTATACCATTAACTCGTAGCATGTCAAGCTATCTCGATTTGAATTTAGAAATCTTTCCGGTAACAACTGACGCCTCCAATATTCTGAATCGTTATATTTTCCTAATGTACTTCTTCTTCAAAGCTCCCGCACATTGGACATATTCGCATATCGTGATTGTCGGTAATTTTTTTAAATTTCCATGCACCGAACCTAAAGCAAGCAAGCCCTGATCTCTCTTTAAATCCTAGATTGAACATGTATGATTCTTTTCCACAAAATTGTTAAATATAAACATATTCCGAGTTTTCTTTCAACACTTTAACCCATTGTTGCTCGCAACTATCGTGTAGTATATTTTAATGAAAATTACAGTAATTATAAAGATAGCATGTATCAAACTTCTATACAAAAATATAAATAACTCACTGGCACTATCGAACCAGTAGGTTCATGGCCGCGTAGACATAAGCTCTCCCTACATCCTATCCTGATCTAATTTTTCCTAATCATCCCCTATATAATATTTTTATCTCAAATCATGGTTAATGTTATTCTCCCACTTTATTCTTGGTCTACCAGCTAGGTTCTATTGATTATCTAGTAATTTTTTATTACTTTGGTATCCAGGAAAAATAAGTTACAAATATATAATTCAATAGTGAGAAGTACTGTCACACATGGAGCTGAAGTTTGGAAATTCAACAAAAACTTAGAACAAACACTTATGTCGATGGAAATGGATTTCTTGAAAAGAGCAGCAAGATTTTCAAAATTAGACAAAATAAGAAATACTGTCATACGAGAAAAAATGAATATTGGTTATTCAATAGTAGATTATATACGGTATAAGCAATTAAATTGGTATGGGCATGTACGACGAATGCAAGAAGAAAGATTACCCAGGAAAACATTGGAATGGTGTCCACCTGGAAGAAGGAGGAGAGGAAGACCTCGAAAAACTCGTGGATGCAGGAAATAAGAACTGGAATGAGAGCAAGAGGACTGGAGGACATGGATTGGATGGAGAGAGACGAGTGGAGAAGAAAAATAAAACTTTAGGCACAGAAAGATGTGTAAACATTAAAATTCTGTATATAAATAAATTTATATAAAATAAGAAAAAAAAATTATGATGGATTTTTTTCCGGAATTTTTTTTATGTTACTTTGGTCTGTGCGTTTTTAATACATTTTTTAAGGAACTGCATATTGTAATTTTTCTTTAAGAGATGAAGAATCTAATGAAGATGAAATTTTTGTGTTTTCCCTCTGGGTTCCTACAAATGGTTTCCATGCCCCTCTTTAATATCCCATTCGTACCACATGTCCTGCCCTTCGCAGTCTACGAGACTGAACTGTTATTATAATATCTGTTTTCTTATAAAGACCATGCAGCTCACAGTATAGTGTAGTTATTTGAACTGCAACAGTGTTCCCCAAAATTTACGAAAACTGAAGAGGTTAGTTTCACAAGGGTCTTAGTGTGAGTTACTAGGTTTATGGAGAAGAAGAGAAAATCATCAGCAATGGGAACTTAGACATACATTTAAGGTATTTTGTGCTTCGTGTTGTTCCTGGTTGGTGACAAACAGACCTGAAGACGATCAATATATCCATTACAAGAAATTAACATTTGCCATTTACTACAGCATCGGTCGCGGTGGTCTAATTGCTACGTCCTTGTCTTCAGTCCAGAGAGTCGCGGTTTCAAACCAGGCCTTGGTAAATGGATTTTTAGAATACAAAAATTCATGGAACAAGTCCTTGGGAAGAGAATTTAATTCGTGGGTCCCGAGTGCGAAGACTTTCAGGCCCGCATTCCTGAATAAATATCCCTCTGTGCAAAATTTAACCCACATTCACATACCTTACTATTCCAAATTCTGCACACATAGCCTATTTACCAAGTTATTTAACAACGCGTTTTCAAAATTTATCGGCTCATCACAATTTAGGAACAAGATCACAAGAATCTTCTTTATTTTTAATACCACAGCACAGGACATGTCTATACTCTGAATCTTACACAATATCTATGACTAGAGCATGGAACTCACTTCCCAGTCATGTCAGGGACTGTCAATCGCTATCATTGTTTAAATCCAAATTAACTGATATCTTAAGTTCGACACAATGAAAACATTAACTGCATAACAACTATATAGAGCATTCTACAAATAATCATCTAGGAAGCTACATACTTTATTTTAGATCATTTTAATTTTATTATATTCTATGTTTTTGTTAGTATTAGCTAGTATTAGATCACATCATCATTGTATTTTGTTTAGTCTGTATTTTAATAATATCTTAAAATTGTAATATGTATGTAATTTTTGTATAATTCTACTATTCGCTGGTTGAGTGGAAGAGAAGGCCTTATGACCTTAACTCTGCCAGCTAAAATAAAGCATTATTATTATTATTATTATTATTATTATTATTATTATTATTATCTAAATAATACCTTAGATGTCTACTAGATGTCTCATTGAAGCGATATGCTAACGACAAGTAAGGTTCCATCTCCCTCTTTAATTTGCCATTCGTGTCACTTGTCCTGCTCATCGCTGTCAACGAAATATTTTTACGACAGAGGCCTCTCTAAAATATTTTTTTAATTCAAGCACTAGTCTTATTATATCTGTTTTCCCTGACCAGCCTCATGGGCTAGTGGTTATCGTATCTAACTACAGTTCGTGAGGTCCCAGGTTCGATTCCCCGTCAAAACATAGGCATTTTTCCTTAAAGGGAATTATTTCTGTGGTTGTCCATGGCCTGGAATATAGATTAAGTTCAGGTTAAGAACTCTCCTGGCGCTTCATTATCATTTATCACCTATCACATCATCGGGGTAACGTAACTCCGCCTTCCAGATATAGGAGTTTTCCACGGGAATCTTAAAATAATTACGATATACAATTATAATTATTTTTCATTTCACTTACTCAACTAATCATAAGTACGTTAATTTTCGTCTTTCAGCTCATTTATGCCAAGAAGATCGGGATGAGTAAATTCCCGGATAACGCCGGATAAACAGCACGTGGTAACTAAAAATAGTTACGATATAAAATTTTCCATCCACTTATTTAACTAAATATAAAACACGTTCATTTTCGTATTTTAGCTCATTTATGTGAAGAAGATCGGGATAAGTAGATTCCCGGGCAACCCCGGGTAGTCAGCACGGGATATCTAAAAATTTAAATTTATAATTATTTTTCCCTTTACTTATTCAAATAAACATAAAAGCACATTAATTTTCATTTATTTAGGCGTAGCAGCGCACGCCTGGTACTAGCTAGGACTCAATTTTACGTAACGTAATTAATGTATAATGTAATTGTATAGTTATCTATTGTTTTTTCTATATATTTTGTATTATTGCTAGACATTCTATTCATACTGACTGTCAGAAGCATGTACGACATGCTGCCCGTGCATCCATATCTGGACGATGTTATGCATCAATCGGCTAAGCACAATTTTTTTTATAAAATTTATATTTTGATTCCATCTGTTGCACTGGCTCATGAAGTAAGCGTACGTACACAAATTTTGGA
Organism: Diploptera punctata; assembly: GCA_030220185.1. Classification (NCBI taxonomy): domain Eukaryota; kingdom Metazoa; phylum Arthropoda; class Insecta; order Blattodea; family Blaberidae; genus Diploptera; species Diploptera punctata. The sequence goes on from JASPKZ010008302.1 coordinate 111,494, forward strand.
CGATGTTATGCATCAACCGGCTAATAGCCATTTTTGATAAAATTTATATTTTGATGCCATCTGTTGCATTGGCTCATGAAGTAAGTGCGCACACGATTTTAGTGCCAAATATTTAAATATAACCTTTTTATGAATGGAAAATATAAACGCCATCAGCCTATCAGGGATCCCAAGTTTTGCAACAAACGGCTATGAAATCAGATCTTCATAAATGCCAATCTAAATGTTGCATAATGAAGCTGAGCTCCAAATGTCCCCGCTCTTAGATTGGTGATGCATAACTGTCAAACAAGGAAAAAAATTTCAATATCTAGTATTGTTTGTTTGACGCTACAATAAATAGTGAAGATTGACTTAAACGTCAAACACATTTTTGTCGAAACTCACATAATTGCGCATAGCCGGTTAATGCATAACGCAGTCCATTTATAAAAAAATATATTTATATTATTTTGGTAAAAGTTAAAAACACTCAACAATCTGTGATTTGTTTTGTCATGAATTGATATCAGAACAATTTGTATTGTTAAACCGAACTGTGAAACATAAATTTCTCCTCGCTCCCACTGTACACGTAGCGTACAATTAAATTAAGTCAGGTGGAAGCTAGTTAATATTATCGACAACAAATCTTGGAATGTAAGGCATACAATTGGCTAGCAAATCAGTGAACCAATCAACTGGAGACTGGGTAATGGTCGAACTAGCTGTCCAGTCATTTGTGTTGGTGCGAAGCGTCCAGATAACGGGCAAATATTTATATTTACATATAGATTATGTAGCAATAATAACACAGTACTTGAGAACCTGCCTTCTTGCCCACTGGCTGCCAGCAGTTAATAGTTTTAGGGGCAGGTGGGATATTCACCAAGCTACCTGTACTCCGAGCAGTTCCTACTCTGATAATGCACTATATCATCAATCCAAAATCGCTCGTACTTCTCATTATCCTTAATTACTTTTCTTTCTTTAAGTTTTATATGTGTGTTATAATGCCACACACTGTGCTGTTTTTGCTTCGGGTCCAGCGCCTGGCAGATAGGTGTGTGTTAAAGTGATGTGTTTTTACACGCTTTATATTAGCTTGACCTGTATCTGTCTGTGTAACGGAATTTTTCAACACGATTTTCACCCACTTAGAAACATTGAATCGGCTTGAAACTTTATATACTTGTAAAGGACCAATGACAATACAATAATTTCATATTTTTTTCTTAGATCCTGGCCAGGATCATCAGGTCATCAAAAACATAAAAATCGGTATAATAGATTGCGGACTTATCGACTTTTTAGTCCATCGTTTTATAGGTCGCTGGTTCAAATCCGACCAGGAGGATTTTTTTAGAAGAGTATTACTTTTAGCTCATAATACCATACTATCGAATTTAAAGATATTTACATTTTTATCTTATTCTGTAAAATATTAGTGACAATTTTGTAAACTTACCATATTGTAATTTATCCCAAAAGTATGAGAAGGATACGATTAACTGTAACTATTTTTGTATATTAGAAGATTCAAAAATACACTGCTCAAAACAATTAGAGGAACACTTGTAATAAATTGAATAAGTAATTGTTTTTTAAAGCTGTCATGCTGAAAGTTGGACAAAATGTAAATTGAATTATTAATTTTATCATTGGATACAAATTGTAAAGATCTATGGCCTAAATACAGAGAAATTACCTCAAATAATAAATATAGAGAATTTTTTTTATTTTGGAAGGCACTGGCCATTTCTAATTGGTAAGCTTCCTGATGTTGCTATAGTGACGAATGTTGATTATTGCCTTGTTTATTGAAGTCTCTGACAAAATGAAGCATTTAAATGAGTTTGAAGTGTATCATGCTCTACATCTTTTACGACAAGGTCAATCTCTGCAACAAGTGGCTAGAGAGCTTGGGGTTTCTCCTTCCGTGGTGTCCAGGTTACGCAACAGGCAAAGAGAGACAGGTCAGTATTGTAGAAGACGTGGCCAGGGCTGTAAATTTAAAACAAGCCCCCAGGATGACAGATACGTTGTTCTTTCTGCTATTCGACAGCGTACAAAAACTGCAAAAGACCTGCAGAATGACCTTCATATGGCTTCTGGAATCCGGGTTTCAGATCAAACCATAAGGAACAGATTAAGGAAAGAGAATATTCGTCCAAAAAGGCCCGTTAAAAAACCACGCTTAACAAATGGGCATAAGGCAGCAAGACGTACGTATGCTGAAAACCATGGTAATTGGAACCTGAACCAGTGGGAGTCTGTGCTCTTCTCGGATGAATCCAGGTATCGTCTTACACGTTGTGATGGTCGATTGAGGGTGTGGAGACGGCCAGGAGAAAGATTTTCTGCAGAGGCTGTACAGGAAATTGATAGATTCGGAGGAGATTCCATAATGGTGTGGGCCGGAGTTATGTACAACAATCGTACCGACCTTGTACTTGTTCCCCAGCGACTGAATGCTGTCCGGTATATCGAGCACGTTCTGGAAGAACATGTAGTACCTGCTGCCATTGGAGTAGGCCCTGGATTTCTGTTTATGCAGGATAATGCCAGGGCACATTCTGCGGCTGTCACCAGGGATTTCCTGAGTTGGAATGAAATTGTCCCGCTCCATAGCTGAGCGGTTAAGGTAGGAAGCCTTGGCGCAGAGCTACGGGACTTGCGCTGGTTCGAGTCTCCATGGGGGAAGAAATTTTCTCATGGTATTTCGGCCAGTATGGGACCGGTGCCCACCCAGCATCGTGAGGCAATTGGGTAGCTACAATAAGTACGGCTCCAGGTTGAAGAACCAGCTATAACGGCTGGGGGACTCGACATGCTAACCACATGTCACCCCTATACTGGCTGTTGATCATCTACCTCTGTGATTGACACATGTGGATGTGAAGGGCCAGCAGCCGGCTGGTAAAAGGGCAACCGCTGAAAAGTGGAAAGACCCTCAATCGGAATCGGAATGAAATTGAGGTAATGGAGTGGCCAGCAGTCAGCCCAGACCTCAACCCTATTGAACACTTGTGGGATCTTCTAGACAGGAAGGTCAGGAACCGACATCAAGCTCCACAAACTCTGCAGCAACTTGGAGATGCTCTGAAGGAGGAAAGGGAGAATATCCCGCAAGAGGAAATCCAGAATCTTATTGGGAGCATGCCACGAAGGTGCCAAAGTGTCATCGAATGTCGTGGAGGCCATACACGATACTAACTCTATATAACGAGTGTTTAACTTTGAAAAATAAGCACAAGATTCAATTGCTTACATAGCGGAATTATTTGAAAAGTTAATTGTCAACGTTATTCATTTGTTTTTACTGACATGAGCAATAAATAAATAAATAAATAACCACAAATAATGTACTTTATTATTTTCATGGTTGTACCTTTATCCAATGAAATTTTTTTTGCATATTTCCTAGCGTTCCTCTAATTGTTATGTGCAGTGCATTATCATAATGTTAGATAATGATAATTTAATAAAATATAATTATATTCGTGACTAGACACTAAAAATATCGTAAGCAATTAAATTTTCATGGAATTCCGGTTTATGACAATCAATATTAAACTAAAAATTAAAAAAATAAATAACTGTTTAAGAAACTAAAACACATGTTTTTATTACAAAACCAAACTAAAAAATAAAACATAAATAATAGTTTTAAAAAACTAAAACAACACGCTTTATTAGAAAACCGAACTAAAAAAAGGAAAAGAATTTTAATTTCCAACCCGCTTGGGATAAAATTAAAGTGGTCAACAAAAAAATCATCTCCAACACATCTGGAATAAAACTAGAGTTAACTACAGAAAAAAAATTACCATCAAAAGCGTGGGGTGCTTTTTATGGTTTTTACGTTTTCTTCTTAGAGACTTTTCTTTTACCAATATCTGTTTATTATCAAATATATTAATTGATATAGAGTACCCCACGCTTTTGATGGTAAAATTATTTTTTTGTAGATAACTCTAGTTTTATTCTAGATGTGTTGGAGATGATTTTTTTGTTGACCGCTTTAATTTCATCCCAACCGTGTTGGAAATTAAAATTATTTTCATTTTTTAGTTTGGTTTTCTAATAAAGCGTATTGTTTCAGTTTTTTAAACTGTTATTTATTTAACTTACGCACCACTTCGGCAGACTACTTTACTCTTTTATGCTAAGCTCAAAAAACCGCTGATGGGGAGGAAACCAATGTAAGCAAACCAGGTGGGGGAGCTGGCACAATTTAAGTAAATAAATCCTATCTCTATATTAATCCAGAAACGTTGACCCTCAAATCGCCAACTCCTATCTTACTATTTCGTTCATAATATTCAGTAAGTTTTATCCTCCTATAACCGGAAGAAAAGTTTAACAAGATATATACTAATTGTTGTGCATCATGGGTATATAGGGAGCCATATAACATATTTTGTAAACACAGTAAGCGTTTTCCTGTACATTCGGCGAAGGTATCTTGTTGGTTTACATCTAAGTACCTTCTCCTTATTTTTCTCCACACGTTCTTGCGATTTTCAGTCCCTTTTTCCCATATCCAGCCCATCCCAATCTTTTGGAGTTCTCTCCTAACCTCGTCTGCCCAAAATTTAACATCTATGTTTTTAATTTGGTGGTCGTAACAAATTGCTCTAAGGATTGTTTGTTCACCTTGGATTACTCGCAACCAGTATTTGAGTACACGTGCTATTGTGTTATTATTTAATTGTAATATTATTATTGTGTTTTCTTTATGTAATTGTAATGTTATAGCTGTTTTTGTTGTTTATTTTTCTTTGCACTAGTAGCAATTATTACTTTATTGTAACGGACTGTCAACAGCACGTACGGCTTACTGCCCGTGCGACCCATATTTGTAAATAATATTGTAAATATCTTACTTTTTGTCTAATAAAGTCCTACTACTACTAGTTAACATAGCCTATGTTGAGGGTGTTCAAAATAATGTTGAGGGGCCTTTAATGGGAACTTGAATTGAGATTTTGTCAATTATAATTGTACTTTCGCCAACTCCTTTCAAAAAATGATAAACTGAAAATATATAACACAGTTATTCTCCCAATTATATTACATGGACTCTTACTTCAAGGGAGGAAAGAAAATTACGACTAGGAACATTTTTGGGTGAATGAAATATGGACAGGTGAATGGTGAAAACTTCATAATAGTGAGCTACATAATATGTGTAGGAAGTCAGATATAATAAGAAAAGTTAAGTCTCATAGGCAGCGATGGGCAGGATATGTGGCACATATGGGGATGAAAGAGGTGCATGGAAGCACCTTGTAGGAAAACCAGAGGGAAAACGCCTAGTTGGTTGACCAAGAATGAGGTGGGACAATGGCATTATCCATGATTTAAGGGAAGTAGATTATACAGGGATGATTGGAATACGTTAGCTCAGGATAGGGATGTATGGAGACCTTATTTCCGCGCGGCCATGAACCTACGGGTTCGATAGTGCCAGTGAATTAGTTAGTTATAATTTTATTTTGATTTTTAATCGGTTAATAAGGATAGAAATGACAAATTTTCAAGAAAACAAAATTGATTTTTTAAGGGAGCATTCTAGGTGGTTATAATCAAGGTATCATATAGGGCCTACGACATATTTGGTCTCAAACAATTTTTGCCCTTTAATTGAAGCTGCCATCTAGATACTGCAGATATAAACGAATAAATGATACCACTGTTCCCAGTGAATTGTAATTATTCCCAAAGCGGGGAAAAAATTAATCGCCAAAGGTACCATATATTTATGACACCTATAGGCCTACCTTATCCGCTCTTAGAGTATCCCCTAACATAAACAAACCCCAATTGTATTCTTCCGCCATTCGCGCCACAATTACTGTCACATTGACAGGCAGCACGTGTGAAGTATGTAAGACTTGTGATCGTTGAATGTTTCAAAAAACGTTAAACTGAAAATATATAAAAGTATTATTCTACCAGTTATATTATATGGATGCGAAACATGGACTCTTACTTTAAGAGAGGAAAGGAGATTACGAGTATTTGATAATCAAGTTCTTAGGACAAAGAGAGGACCAAAGAGAGATGAACAGACAGGTGAATGGAGAGACTACATAACCGTGATCTACATGGTCTTTATAGGAAGCCAGATATAATAAGAACAGTTAAGTCTCGACGGGCATGACATGTGGCAACAATGGGGAATGAAAGACATGCATGGAAGCTTCTTATAGGAAAATCAGAGGGTAAACGCCAAGTTGGTAGACCATGAATGAGGTGGGAGAATAACATTAACTATGATTTGAGGGAAGTAAATTATACAGGAAATGATTGGAAACAATTAGCTCAGGATAGGTATGTATGGAGAACTTACGTCTGCGCGGCCATGAACCTACGGGTTCGATAGTGCCAGTAAGTGAGTGAGTAAGTAGGTAAGTATGTAGGCCTAAGTAAGTAAGTAAGTAAGTAGGCCTAAGTAAGTAATTAAGTAAGTAAGTACGTAAGATCGTTGAATGGGATAGATTACAAGAAAGCTGGTGAGCTTTTACTGAACTTTTGAAATACATTAAAATAACTGTTTATTTTACCACTAGTCATATGATTTCCAGACTTGTGTTTTATAAATTTAGATGGCGACACAGTAACAGAAGACTCGACACATTCAGTCATTTTCTTGCATCAGAATCGACTGAGGCTTGACTCACATGCATCATCCATAGTTAATAGACTATTTTAAGTTGTAATTATTTATTAGGTATGTTTTATAATATTTTATATGTTTTGAATATTATTATTTTCATTCACGAAGAATAACAAGTATATTCAGAGAACATATTTCTAAATTATTGAAGGGAACTACATGTTCGGGTACTTATTGCTTTTACATCGTATGTCGGTGTCCATAACCAATGGAAAGCGAGCAGGTCGGTAAAATTCTGCACAGAGGACTTTTTATTCAGGTTTGTGGTTCTTTTACGAGCATGAAAATCTTCAGACTCGGGACCTATAGCTTAAAGTCCCTCCTGGAGGACATTTCCCTTGGATTATCGATCCTAAAAATTATTATTTGAAGGTCCCTCGTCGTAGTCGAGCGATTTAAGGCATAACACCTTGGTACAGTGCAACGAGATATATGCTATTTCAAGCCCCCATGGGGAAAGAAATGTTCTTACGGAATTTCCATCAGTACTAACCCTTCACCGTGAGGAATTTGGGTAGCTAAAGTAAGTAGCGCTCTAGTTTAAAATAATCAGCTATGACGGCTGTGGGACCTGGCATACTGATCACATATACTTCAATGAACATGTTGCACCGTTGAGGTTATTTTTAAATATTTTAAACAATACAATTTGTATCTGTCGTGGCAGTCGTCCTCAAAAATTATATTTATAAAAAAATATTCAGTCAGGTTTTTCGGAACCGGTTCCATTTTCAAAGCTCTTCTTAGGGTAGGCCTACTAGTTTTTTTAACGAGATATATTTATATAGTGGGTTGATCAGGATGTGGGTTGTTCAACTCACTATACAACATATTCGTTAAGGAAAACCAGTACCCAAAGAACAGCTTTGAGAATGGGACTAGTTTCGAAAGGCCTAGCTGAGTATTTTATACACATGTAATTTGTGGAGGACGACTGCCACAAGTGGTACAAATTTTGTTGTTTGAAACATTTATCTCGTATTACCCCTATCCCTACGGCTGATGATCCACCTATGTGGTTAACACATGCGGATGTGAGATCAGAATCAAGAGCTTTCTATGCCTGTCGCGCCATGGAGTATTAAATCGCTCTGGCGTCTCCATGGTCCCGCGGTCGACTCATCTTCTAACTGGAATGAGTACCAATATATTGTTCTTGAAATGAAGGCAGGGCTGATAACCCGGCTGACGTCTATTGCAGATTGTCTAGGAAAAGTAGTAGCATTATCTTCCTGTTACACTGAGGGCCTCTTAGGGTTTATTGTGGGATCATTTTAACTTTCCTAATTATTTGAAGAATGAGATTGTTTTACATTTCTTAAGTCTAACATATGGGACACGTGATTTTATGTCCAATTCGAGGAAGCCACTGTCACTGTATTTTCACCGCCATCAAACCTGACAAGATCTCAACAAAATAGTCTCGAATTCATTGTAGTCACAGCAGCACATGGATTTCTTTTCTTTCTTTCTTTTTTTTTTTTTTGTACTTTACGTTGAAATATTACAAACATTTGAAATTGTTGTTTTGTTAACTAACCCGCTGGCACTATCGAATCTGGAGTTCAATGTCCCCAATGACACAAGCTCTCTATAACTCCCTTCCTAAGCAATTTTTATCCAATCATCCCCTGTATAATTTACCTCCATCAAACCAAGGTTATTGTTATTCTCGTACCTCATTCTTGGGCTACTTACGGGCTCTTTTCCACTGGTTATCATAAAAGAAATTTATATATCTCTCTTTCATTTCCCATTCTTGCCACCATGTTCTTTCCATCGCAGTCTATGAGAATTATTTCTTACTAGCTAATACCTGGCGTGCGATGCTACGCCTAAATACTTGAAAATGAATTTGTTTTATGTTTAATTGAATAAGTAATACGAAAATAATTATAAATTTATATTTTTAGATACCCCGTGCTGATTACCCGGCCTTGCCCGGGAATCTACTTATCCCGATCTTCTTGACATAGGCTAAATGAACTGAAATACGAAAAATAATGTGTTTTATGTTTAGTTAAATAAATAAATAAACGGAAACATTTATATTGTAATTATTTTTAGACACCCCGTGATATTTACCCGTCGTTGTCCAGGATTCTACTCATCCCGATCTTCTTGTCATAAATGAGCTGAAAGACGAAAATTAATGTACTTCTTATGATTAGTTGAATAAGTAAAATGAAAAATAATTATATATTTATATCGTTTTATTTTAAAATTCCTCGTGCAGATTATCCGGTGTTGCCCGGGAATCTACTTATCTCGATCTTCTTGGCATAAATGAGCTAAAAGACAAAATTCGTTATTGTGAGTTATCCGTAAAAGAATACCCGTCATGTGCTGCTATGCTTGCACAGGAATCTACGTACCTGTCTCGATCTTCTTGGCACCAATGAAAGACAAAAATAGTTATTGTGAGTTATCCGCAAGAGATTACTTCTGGTTACCCATAAACGTAATGTAATTCACTGTTATCCCATTTTCTCCATTCACCTGTCTATTCATCTCTCTTTGGTCTAAAAAGGTTCCTAATAATTTTATTCTCAATTACTTCTAAATTTTTCTCCTCCCTTAAAGTAGAGGTCATGTTTCGCATCCATATAACTGGAAGAACAACAGTTGTGTATATCTTTAATTGTCCACCGCTGAGGTCTCGAGATAGCGTGCTGCCTTATCACGCAGTGGGCCCGGGTTCGATCCCCGGTCGGGGCAGTTTTTCTGGGTGAGGTTTTTATCGGGGTTTTTCCTCACCTGTAAGACAAATGTCAGGAAAATTTTAAGGCCCAAATGGTCCCCGAAATCATATGGCCATCATCCTTATCATTATCATCATCATCATCCTTCACCGGTGTGGAGAGCAACGGGAAGCTACCACACCTACAATTCCCTAGTAAAGCTCCAAGAATAGCATGAAAATGCTACGATTGCAGTGAACGACCTGCCTTCGGGCAGAATTACTATGGATGGATGAATGGATATCTTTAAATTTATTCTCTTTGAGTTAATATGGGATTACATAAGTCCCTGTAATGCGTAATAGAATACATTTACAGAATTGAGTCTATGTTTAATTAAATTATTAATTATTCTGTTTAGCAGGTTTCACAACATCTTCCTGGGTCCAATAAATCTACTCTAAATCTCCACCACATCTCTGTCATTCCAATCTCCATCGTCCAATCATTTTCCACTCATGCTGCTCAAAATCCCATCAATCCATGTTATTTTTGACGTCCTCTTCTTCTTCTACCAAGTGGCACCCACTCTACTAGTCTTCTTGGGAATCTATCTTCTGTAATTCTTTTTTACACGGCCATACTATTTTAATTGTTTGTTTTTATGAAATTCACAATTTAAATTCAAATATTCACATTTTGTTTAATTATGCTGTTTCTAATTTTATCAAACGTAATGAAAGGAGTGATTTCCAAATTATCGATAAATTCACGACTCACGATGTGAAGAGTGAATTTATTTAGAGAATTAGGAAATCAAGAGTGGCATTTGTTAGGGCTATTTAACGAATAAATTTAAGTTGTTTACTCACAGATCATTATTTAAATATAGTTATTTTAAAATATTTATATATTTAATCTAAACGGCGATTTTTGAAAACAAATGAGAAACGTTATGTTTCGTTTGTTCATCACTGTAACCAGATCATATTTATTGCCAAATAGAATCGCAATATTGTAAGAATACACCCTAGTGGAGAAAAAAAGAAACACAACATTACAGGTTATTAATTAATTTCTGATGACCTATGATGTAAATATGGCAATTATATTCTTCTGCAACGTTAATATGTTTAAGAAAGTGCAGTGTTTTTTTTGTGGTATAATCAATTGCTACGAATGTTTTTCTAATATATCTCGCAAGCAGAATCTGGTAATATTCGTGCACTATATATATGTCCACCGCTGTCGTATCGAGGTAGCATGCTGCCTTGTCACGCAGCGGGCCCGGGTTCGATCCCCGGTCGGGGCAGTTTATCTGGGTGAGGTTTTTATCGGGGTTTTTCCTCACCTGTAAGACAAATGTCAGGAAAACTTTAAGGCGCAAACGGTCCCCGAAATCATATGGCCATCATCCTTATCATTATCATTATCATCCTTACCATTATCATTATCATCATCATCCTTCACCGGTGTGGAAAGCAACGGGAAGCTACCACACCTACACAATTCGCTAGTAAAGCTGCAAGCATAGCATGAAAATGCTATGATTGCAGTGAAGGACCTGCCTTCGGGCAGAATTACTATATATATATACAATCTGGAAGCCAGCTTTATAAAATGAAAGCAATAAAATAAAAGTGATAAAATCGAGGTGAAAAAGACTGTGATTGGTTGTAAATCAAAATTAATTGAAATGTGATTGGTCATTGACTGCCAATTTGGGCATGAGTAAAACAGTCTCTATTAAAAATTCCAGCTGGACGTTCCCAAAAATTCATTTCTGCAGAATTAATTTACTTGCTTTTCTCGATTTTAATTCACATGTTTTTGTGCCGTATATCCTTGTACTTCTTATTATTCTAATAGAAATGTTTGCTTTTGTTTTAGAATGTTTAATTTATTTCTGAATTTAATTCCTGAGTTTTTCTTAAATTACTTAGTACAATTATGAAAGAAAGTAAGATGGACTCAACTCTACAATAAATGACTTGTTTGGTTGTTTGCCCCAAGGTCTAAGCTCAACATTTGCTGCATCTGCATCTGTGTCTTATCCATCTGATAACATCTCTGACGTCGGAGTATCGTGACGATGGTACCACGATTAACTTCTCCATAAAAACTTCGGTAACTTTGCCGTTTAGTTCCACTTTTATTTTTGTTTACGCCAATAAAAGAGAAAATACTTTTTAAGAAAAAGTATAGTATACCTGCAAAGTGTTGGGAGCGGTATAAAGGCATCATTCTTACGGCACGCGCGGTCGTTCGAGTCCGTACCTGGAATGAAACTTCCTCACGGAATCTTTACCACTGTATGGAACAAGTACGCACCCAGCATCGCGAAGAAGAAATTGAGTAGCACGACTATTTAACTCATGTCACAAATGGGAGTCAATGGCCAATCACATTTCAATCATTTTTTATTACAACCAATCACAGTCGTGTTTCGCCTAGAATTTACCAACTAAAGTTTATCATAATACAGAGAGCACCTCCTTTTTAACATTCTGAATAGGTCATAGCATTATTTTGCAGTGACTGACTCTGTAAGAAGTACGACTACCAGATTGTATATATATATATATATATATATATATATATATATATATATATATATATATATATATATATATTGCATGAATGTCAACACATAGCGCATGCGGGAGTTAATATAAAAAACATTTCTAGCAATTGATTATACCACCAGAAAGAGAAACCACTGTTTGCAGTTACACAATATAAAGTTGACAAGGGTAAGAAAGAATAATAATAATAATAATAAAAATAACGTATAATCAGATTAAGTAAATAGCTTGGCAAAGAAAGTTTAAAATACAAAGAAACAATAAAAGTATACATGGAACACTGTTATATATTATATTGTCTAAGGAAATATGAAGTGAGTTTCTTTCTAACTGTTTTTGGGTCGGGCAGTTCTTGATATACGAGGGGAGGGAATTCCAGAGTTGGGTGGCTGAAACAGGGAAGGATGAGGAATAGTGAGATGTTCGATGTAGAGGAATAGTTAGAGTTAAATTTTCTCTCGATCGTGTGTTCAAGTTATGGTGAGAGGATAGCGAATGGAAGCGAGTAGAAATATAAAGGGGTGACGAGGTGGACAAAGTGTTGTATAAGTATCAGAAGCAATTGCATCTTTGCCTGTCTTCCAATCGGAGCCAAGACAACAATTCAATTACTGGAGTTAGTGGTCTGATTTACTGAGGTTCAATATATAACGTGCACAAGTATTATGAACTCGTTGTAGTCTTTGTCCGAATGTAATATTCATATCAGTTAAGAGTAAGTCACAATAATCGAAATGCGGTATAATCAAAGTTGAGACAAGTACTTTTTTCAATGAAGAAGGGAATTTTTCAAACGTTTTAGGGAATGGAAGATTGAATATATATTTTTTATAAGTTTGTCTTAAATGAGACTGCCAATTAAGAATTAGGTGGGGGAATAATATTAACCGTGGTTTCAGGGAGGTAAATTATACAGGGATGAATGAAAACAATAGCTCAAGATAGGGATCTATGAGAGCTTATGTGTTCACGGTCAACAACCTTCGGAATCCATAGTGTCCGTGAGTTGGGTAGTTGAAAATATTGCATATGGTCTTGTTCAGAAACTAACCAAATATATCATTAAAACCTGCTGAAGGAACTAATAGGCCTATTTAAATAGCTAATACAATTTTTAGTTTTATTTTGAGAAGAAATGCAGTCTAGCAATATAAGCTGGAGATTTTTCCGCGTTTTGATACTTTTTGAACACTCTGTAACGGACATCTTACCTGCAGGTGGAAATGAAGATCCTTGCCAGCTCCTCGAGGGTGATTATAGCCTCGCCACGTTAAGTGGTGTGAGATAGCAGTATCCAGATAGAAGGAACAGATTAATCTGTAAATCTCGGCTTCGATCCCCAGCGCAGGGTATAAATTGTGATGTGGCATGGCGCCAGACAATTTAATGTTTTCAGTTCCATTGCGTTTTAAATTGAAACAAACGGATAGGTCAGTCTTCAAAGTGGAAGTTAGGATTAAATGAGTTTACTTGAACAGCAGTTATGACTACCATATCAGCCCCTATTATTATTATTATTAATATTAATATTATTATTATTATTATTATTATTGTTATTATCGTCATTATCATAATCGTCAACATCTGTATGGTTAAGGCCTATTGGCCTGTTCCAATAAGAGAAATTCTAAAGCAGTATTTCCGTATTCATGTAGGTCTTCCCGCAGTTATATTTCCTTATTATTTATAATATAACATAGCCCTATTTTATTATTATTATTATCATTGTTATTATTGTTGTTGTTATTGTTATTAATGTAATTATTATTATTTTTATTATTATTATTATTATTATTATTATTATTATTATTATTATTATTATGGGACACGCCGTATGTAGTGGTTAAGGCACTGAGCTACAAGCCGGAGGGTCGAGGGTTCAAGTCCCGTTGGGGTCAGGATTTTTAAACTGACCCAACCCCTCTGGCGGCACTATGGCCCTGGGGTCGACTCAGCCTCTAACGGAAATGAGTACCAGACGCTTGTTCTGGGGGTAAAGGCGGCCGTCACGCAGGGCTGACAACCCGGCTGACAAAGTGCCGATTGTCTAGAAAAAGTGGGAGCCTTAACCTCCTACTACCCCAAGGGCCTTAGGGCCTGTTGTGGGATCACTTTACTTTACTTATTATTATTATTATTATTATTATTATTATTATTATTATTATCGTCATTATCATCATCGTCAACATCTGTATGGTTAAGGCCTAATGGCCTGTTCCGATATGAGACAATTATAAAGTAGTATTTCCGTATTCATGTAGGTCTTCCCGCAGTTGTATTTCCTTATTATTTATACTGTAACATAGCCCTATTTTATTATTATTATTATTATTATTATTATTATTATTATTATTATTATTATTATTCAACTACAGAAATTGAAAGAAAAATAACTGATGGAAGAAAAATCATTGGTATGATGAACTCAGTGCTTTGGAATAGAAATATAATATACAGAATGATGAAAACTACGTTTCAAGTTCTGTTACAAAGCATTTTATTTATGCGTCCTAAACCTAGACAGTAAGTAGAAAACAAGCCAACAAGCTGTTAGCAGTAGGAATGAATTTTTGGAGACGATCGACAAGAATGGGTCAGAAACAGCACAATAAGGGAAATTATGCAAGTCGAAAAAATTAGGAAAATAGAAGAAAAACGTTTTAAATGGTATGGACGTCTCATAAGATTGGAAGAAGAGAGAATACCAAAGAAGATCCTTAATTGGAAAGCTAATGGAAGAAGTGGAAGAGGTAGACCTAGAGACCGTAGGATCGATGGAGTTAGAAGACTTATGGAAGCTAGAAATTTGAGGGAAGAAGGTGATCTAGACAGGAACCTCTGGCGACAAATCACTTTGGGTTGAAGGAGAAACACTGTATTGTGGAATATCTCTAATAAAAATTATTATTATTGTTATTATTATCATCATCATTATCGCCTTACACATCATCTGCAATTGTTCAGGTCTATTGAACTGTTGCGAGTTCAGGAGGTTTAGCAGCAATTATTCCTATCTTCATACAGGTCTTCCTGCAGATGTACCTACTTCCTTCTGGCTTACACTCAAACTTACGGAGTCTATTATTTTTCTTTCTGTTAATATGCTAAATTCAATGCCTCTTTTTGGTGTTCAATTGTTCCCGTTTTGTTCAACTTATGTAATTCTTCCCTAATGTTGATATTTTTCACCTAGTCTGCAAAGGTAAAATCGGCTGTATTTCTTGAAAATTTAATCTCTGATTTCTCTACTTTTCTTGTATGATATTATTATTATTATTATTATTATTATTGATTACGAGTATTTGAGAATAAAGTTCTTAGGACAAATTTTGGACCAAAGAGAGATGAACAGACAGGTGAATGGAAAAGACTACATGACAATGAACTACATGGTCTTTATACGAAGCCAGATATAATAAGAACAGTTAAGTCTCGTAGACTGCGATGGGCAGGACATTTTGCGCGTATGGGGAATGAAAGACGTGCATGGAAGCTTCTTGTAGGAAAGCCAGAGGGAAAACGCCCAGTTGGTAGACCAAGAATGAGGTGGGAGAACAACATTAACTATGATTTGAGGGAAGTAGATTATACAGGGAATGATTGGAAAGCATTAGCTCAGGATAGGGATGCATGGAGAGCTCATGTCCGCGCGGCCATGTACCTACGGGTTCGATAGTGCCAGTGAGTAAGTAAGTATTATTATTATTATTATTATTATTATTATTATTATTATTATTATTATTAGGTTATTACTATTTCATCCATAGTAATTCTATCCGGGGGCAGATATTTCAGTGCAATCATAGCATTTTCATGTTATGCTATGCAGCTTTACTAGGGAATTATAGATGTGGTAGCTTCCCGTTGCTTTCCACACCGGTCAAGGATGATGATGATAATGATAAGGGTGATGATGATTGCCGGATGATTTTCGGGGACCGTTCGGCCCTAAGCATCGTGACATTTGTCTTACAGGTAAGGAGAAACCCAGAAAAAACCTCACCCAGGAGCCTGTCCCAACCGGGAAACGAACTCGGGCACGCTGCGTGACAAGGCAGCACGCTATCTCGAAACCACAGCGGTGGATTTATTATTATTATTATTATTATTATTGTTATTATTATTATTATTATCATTATCATTATTATCATTATCATTATTATTATTATTAATATTATTATTTTTATTTTTATTTTTATTTTTATTATTATTATTATTATTATTATTATTATTATTATTATTATTATTATTATTAATATTATTAACAATAAAAAAAATTTGCAATTGTTTGCCTCAATGGAATATTGTGGGATAAAAATATAGTCCTATGTAATAAAACTAAAATGAATATATATCATACAATTTGTTGAAAGCACATTATTTATGGAGCATAACTTCGGTCATTAACAACAAAAACAAATAAGTATCTTTTGGCAACGGAAATGGAATTTATACGAAGGGCAGCTAGAATTTCAAGAAGAGAAAAAATTAGGAACTCAGTTATAAGGGAGAAAATGTAGATTGAAGACACTATTTTAGATTATATTAAAACTCAGCAATTAGGATGGTACGGACATGTCCAGCGAATGAATGAGGAGCGGGTACCAAAATGTGTTTTGGAATGGAAACCTGAGGGAAGACGAGGCAGAGGAAGACCTAAAACCTCCTGGAGACAGGGAATATATTTATACATGAAGGAGAAACATCTACAACCAGGAGATTGGATGAACCGACAAAACTGACTATTAGGAATCGGACGATGTCAAAGAGATTAATCAACCGATGATCTATCTATCTATCTATCTATCTATCTATCTATCTATCTATCTATCTATCTATCTATCTATCTATCTATCTATCTATCTATCTATCTATCTATCTATCTATCTATCTATCTATCTATCTATCTATCTATCTATCTATCTATCTATCTATCTATCTATCTATCTATCTATCTATCGATCTATCTATCTATTATTATTATTGTTATATATATATTATTATTATTATTATTATATTATTATTATTATTATTATTATTATTATTATTATTATTATTATTATTTGTATTATTAACTGACGCTTTTGCAACGAATGGGGATGATAGAATGGCGTGGGAAACCCCTTGTAGGAAAACCAGAGGGAAAGCGCCCAGCAGTAGGTAGACTAGACTGAGGTGGGAGAACAAAATTAACTGTGGTTTGAGGGCAGTAAATTTTTCAGATGTTGATTGAAGAAATCTCGGGATAAAGATGTATGGAGACGCTTTGTCCAGAATACTATATAACTTCTCCTTCCTAATTGAATCTCACGCCTTCTGTATTCTGCTTATAGTTGATGTACAGGTGCCATTGCATACCCATTTACTTTCTAAAACCTATATCATATCGAAATCTGATCTTTTGCAGATCTGATTCTTCTAAATCCACATTGATATCTCCTATTATGTCACAAATATATGGACTAAGTAATTAAGAAAAGAAGAATCGTATTTGTTAATCAGCAAAATATAATCTTTGAGAGTTCGGGTTAATTGAAGAGAATAAGTAAACTCGCTCTAGGAGCCGCAATTTCAGATTTTTTTTGCAAAAAAACTTGCTGTATTCTACTGAAATAAAATGAGAAAGGTCTCGAAAATCAGCGACATAAGACCATTAGGTTTGGGGATTAAGCTGGAAACTGAAAAGTGCTATGTGTAATTGCAGCTATCTTCCTGACTTTGCCACAATAAATCTGCATCCTCTCCTTTCATTACACATTCGTATTACATGACTTTCCCATCGCACTCTATAAGAAATAACAGTTATTATTGCAAGTGGTTTTACATAAATTTCATGTAACTCAGTATTACGTAGTTTTCTCCATTCCACTGCCTGTTTGTCTCTCCATAATCCAAAACTTTTCCAAAACTCTTTTTAATCTAATAACTAACTAACTAATAACTAACTAACCATCTCACTGGCACTATTGAACCCATAGTTTCATGGCCGCGCGGACATAAGTCTTCCATACGTCCCTATCCTGAGCTAAAGTTTTTCAATCATTCCCTGTATAATCTACTTCCTCAAATCATAGTTAATGTTATTCTTCCATCTCACTCTTGGTCTACCAACTGGGCGTTTTCCCTCTGATTTTCCTACAAGAAGCTTCCATGCACGTGTTTCATTCCCCATTCGTGCCACATGTCCTGTCCATCGCAGTCTACGAGACTTAACTGTTCTTATTATAACTGGTTTCCTATAAAGACAACATAGTTCACTGTTACGTAATTTTCTCCATTCACCTCTCTGTTCATCTCTATTTGATCCAAAACTATTTTTAAGAACTTTATTCTCAAATACTCGTAATCTCTTCTCCTCCCTTAAAGTAAGACTTTATAATCAAATACTCGTATTATTTCTTCCTCTCTCATTCTTATAGCCTAACTGGAAGATTCATCCAAGTAAGTTGCTTACTACATGTATCATTGAGTTTATGTGTTAACTATATATCACTTGTTATCTGTAGGTAGTAAGCGTAACTAAATTAATATAATAAATAATAATAATACTTACTTACTTACTCACTGGCACTATCGAACCCGTAGGTTCATGACCGCGCGGACATAAGCTCTCCATACATCCCTATCCTGAGCTAATGCTTTCCAATCATTCCCTGTATAATCTACTTCCTTCAAATCATTGTTAATGTTATTCTCCCATCTCATTCTTGGTCTACCAACTGGGCGTTTTCCCTCTGGCTTCCCTACAAGAAGCTTCCATGCAAGTCTTTCATTCCCCATACGTGCAACATGTCCTGCCCATCGCAGTCTACGAGACTTGACTGTTCTTATTATATCTGGCTTCCTATAAAGACCATGTAGTTCATTGTTATGAAGTCTTCTCCATTCACCTGTCTGTTCATCTCTCTTTGGTCCAAACATTTTCCTAAATACTTTATTCTCAAATACTTGTAATCTCCTTTCCTCCCTTAAAGTAAGAGTCCATGTTTCGCACCCATATGGTATAACTGGTAGAATAATAGTTTTATATATTTCCAGTTTAACGTTTTTTGAAAGGAGTTGGGACATCAAGAGTCTCTGCAATGAATAATAGCACGCATTTCCAGAATTGAGCCTATGTTTAATATCTTTGTGCATCTCATTCCTATATGTGATTATTGTTCCTAATAATAATAATAATAATAATAATAATAATAATAATAATAATAATAATAATAATAATAATCATCATCATCATCATCATCATCTGCCTTTCAAGTATTAGGCCCAGTGGCCTGTTACGGTCTCCCGCCATCTCCGAAAAGGTCGACCCACAAATCTTCTGCCTCGAGGAATGTAGTGAAGAATTTGTTTTGGTATTCTGTGACGATCCATGTGCTGAATATGGGCTAGCCAATAATAATAATAATAATAATAATAATAATAATAATAATAATAATAATAATAATAATAATAATAATAATAATAATAATAATAATAATAATAAATTTGGGAATTTTTACATTAAGAATAAATTCACTAGTGAAATAGAACAACAAGATAACGAGATCCCATTTTTATACTTGTACCTAATAAAAAATGATCAACTGCAAAGAATTGAATTTAATATTTATAGGAAAAACACTCATACTGACAACTACAAAAATCTTCAGATTTTAATCATGTTTCACATCCATTCATCCATAGTAATTCTACCCGAAGGCAGGTCTTTCACTGCAATCATAGCATTTTAATGCTATGCTTGCAGCTTTTCTAGGAAATTGTAGGTGTGGTAGTTTCCCGTTGCTTTCCACAATGTTTCAGATAAATATGCAATTTTCAGCAGCCCATTACATATATTAATAAATATTCCACTTAATGTAGAGGATTATGAGAATGAATATAACCATATTGTACACATAGCTATCATAAATGGTTTTGATGAAGACATAATAAAGAAGAAATTAAAGAAATTTAAATAACAAAAATGTTACATGAATGCACCACTCTGCAACATAATTCCAAGAAGGATGAAAAATTCAAGAAATTTACTTATCCAGAAGTTCATAACAAATTTCAAAAGATTTTCAAGAAAATTAATACAACATTGGCTCCGATTAACAAATTCAGTCTAGGTAATATTCTGTTAACTAATAAAGAAGTTAACAACCCGGACAATAAAAAATCTGGAATTTATCAAATGTATTGCAAAGATTGCAATGAAGTATATACAGGAAAAACAAAAGGAACTTAGAAACTCGCAAAAAAGAACACTTTAGAAACATAAATAATGGTGAAATTGAAAAATCAGCTATAGCAGCACATACTTTATTAGAAAATCGTAGAATTGAAAAAGAAGCAAAACTTTTGAAACGTCTATCTAAACCTTTAGAATTAACAGTTTGGGAAAAAATATACATTCAAAAAAACCTTACTAGAACCATGAAATTCGAGGTTCCGGACGAACCAAGTTCGATTACAAAGTTCTTCAAAAGTACACCAGATGGCAGTTTAGAAAATTACTTCTTCAAAAGTACACCAGATGGCATATGGAAAATTACCGGCAAAAGAAAAAAACTGACAGTCGTGAAAACAGCTGAGGATGGAAAATATGTTTTTTTTTTCCGATACTGCAGTTCTCTGTTAAAAAATCATAGATGAATGAGGTAAGAAGAATTCACGATTCATTTGATTCATAGTAACTAAATTGGTTTAATTGAGATACTCCCTATAAAAACACCCGTGCATCCACGCGGGACGAATGGTGTGTATACGAATATACGTACACACACACATATAACAAATACATTTAATTTAATGCAGTATATTATTCCTTTGGTTGAGTAGAACAATAGATTACATATTCTTGATTACTCTAAGTAAATAAATAAGTAATCGGCAGCGGTGAACTAATGGTTATGCTCTTTGCTTCTGGTCGCGAAGGCCACGGGTTCAAGACCGGCCGGGGTCGATGTATTTTTTAGGATGGAAAAACTCTAAGGAGAAACTCTTCCGGGAGGGTCTTCAAGCTGTGGGTCCTGAATCTGAAGATTTTCAGACTCGTAAATGGTCTTTAAGATTAAATAAAGAGGCCTCTAAGCAAAATGTACCGAATTTTCCCATCGTAGTACTACCTTGGTTTTCCATATGTCACTGTGAGGCGGAACGCTGGTCCCAGGCCATTTAATGACATCTATCCGAAAACAAGTGTAAGTAAATTAGTATGGTTGATTTTCTCTCCTATGGGGAAAGCGCCTAAGTCTCGTTGAGAGAAACAAGGGCTTACAAGAAGAAGAAATAAATAAATATAACAATAAAGAACGAAATTAATGACTATTTATCTCATGGACCGATAATTGTGCCTCTTCCTGTTGATAAAATTCTCTCTCCTCTTGATAAAACTGCCTCTTCCTGTTCGTAATGAGATATATCTCTGCAAATTAACTTCTTTGACAAGGATATCTCTGCAAATTAACTTCTTTGACAAGGATATCTCTGCAAATTAACTTCTTTGACAAGGATATCTCTGCAAATTAACTTCTTTGACAAGGATATCTCTGCAAATCAACTTCTTTGACAAGGATATCTCTGCAAATTAACTTCTTTGACAAGGATATCTCTGCAAATCAACTTCTTTGACAAGGATATCTCTGCAAATTAACTTCTTTGACAAGGATATCTCTGCAAATTAACTTCTTTGACAAGGATATCTCTGCAAATTAACTTCTTTGACAAGGATATCTCTGCAAATCAACTTCTTTGACAAGGATATCGATGTAACAATGTACGATTAATATGGCACAGAAAGAAATACCAAAAGAAAGCAACTTCAAATATTACCAAAAAAAGGTTAGTTTTGTTGCTCTAAAAAATTTATTAAATGTTGTATAATGAATCTGCATTATTGTTAAAAGTTATTTCTCTAACAATCATTCGTTATTGATTTTTCCCGAGCCCAAAGAGATTTAACAGTAAAGATATGATATTTATAACTGTACAGCCGGCTTAAAAATCGTCCGGAAGTAAGGTCGGAATACATAATCTCACATTTGGTAAATATTAAACATTATAATTATTTTTAGCTTCTGATGTTGTATTGTCCACCGCTGTGGTCTCGAGGTAGCGTGCTGCCTTGTCACGCAGCGGGCCCGGGTTCGATCCCCGGTCGGGGCAGTTTTTCTGGGTGAGGTTTTTATCGTGGTTTTTCCTCACCTGTAAGACAAATGTCCAAACGGTCCCCGAAATCATATGGCCATCATCCTTATCATTATCATCCTTACCATTATCATTATCATCATCATCCTTCACCGGTGTGGAAAGCAACGGGAAGCTACCACACCTACACAATTCCCTAGTAAAGCTGCAAGCATAGCATGAAAATGCTATGATTGTAGTGAAGGACCTGCCTTTGGGCAGAATTATTATGGATGGATGGATGTTGTATTATTTACTAAATAATCACTCCAAATCCAACGCGAAGTTGAGTTTTTCATTAGACAAAAACACTCACGACTTTGTGGCTCATGGTTTTTTCAGAAAAACACAACCTCTTGTTAGATTGCTGTGAAAATCCTACAGATAAAACAGAAAAAATACTGATATACCTATATACAGTAGTTTACAGGTTAATTATATTATTATTATTATTATTATTATTATTATTATTATTATTATTATTATTATTATTATTATTATATTTTATTTCATTTAACGACGCTCTTTAACAGCTAAGGTCATTAGCGTTGCAATTGAAATCTGGACGTGAAATGGCCAATTAATTTTCTTCAGAGGCCTTCTCCTCCTGCTTTTGGTTCCTTAACTTCAAACTCCGTTAGACAATGGAAGTTTCCCTGTACACTACAATGTGAAATATATGCTGTGGCTTGTATTTGCAGCACTGTTCAATGAGCTCATATGGGAATATATAACAGTCGGATGTTTAATCTCCCGAGGGAACCATTACATTGTAAATATTTCGCAATGAAGACACGCGTACGTTATAAGGAACAGCTATAATATGGCATGATACAGTTGAGGTCAGACCGGAAGTTATTGTGTGGCTACATATGCAAAGTAATAGAGTTTCTTCAGGCAAGAGTCACATATCGATGTGCATACATACATACATACATGCATGCATAGTGTTCTGCTCAAGAGCAGGAATTTCACTGCAAACTTAGTATTCTCCACTATTTCCTTAACACAGCCTTCCATTTGTATCCGCATACAAATAATTTATTCTAATATTGTCTGTAATATATGATGTCTTTTTCTGCCTCTAACCTCCTTTCCGTTAACCATCCCTTCAAAGGGCTCCGTCAGCAGGCAGTTTCTTCTTAGCCAGTGGCCAATCCAACATATTTTCCTCTTCGTTATGTTTCAGTTCACCTGAAACGAATATTTTAAAATTGCTTAAGTGGTCACAATTTTCGATGTTCGTAATGAGAGATATCTCCGCAAATTAACTTCTTTGACTAGGATATCGATTTAACAATGTACGATTGATATGTCACAGCAAGAAATGCCAAAAGAAAACAACTTCAAAAATTACAAAAAAAAGGGTTAGTTCTGTTGCTCTAAAAAATGTATTAAATGTTGTATAACGAAGAATCTGCATTGTTCATCATCATCATCATAGTACATTCACGAATTTAGGCCATTTGTTGACCTGTTTCGGCCACAAGAGAAACACCATCCAGAAGTCTTTTGAGTGGACGTCCTGGTCTTCTTCTTCCTGCAGGTTGATATCTTAACTTTTGTTTGGGTATCCTGTGGTCTTCCATTCGATGAACATGTTGCATCCATCTTAACTTATAATCAGAAATTTTGTTTTCTAGAGGTTCCATGTGTAATTCTTCTAAGATGTCTTCATTTTTTTTTGTGATTTAGTAGTGTGTATCCTGCAGTCCTCCGAAGGTATCTAATTGCATCCGGATTTTATCATGTTGAGACTTGAAAGTAGTTTTGAAGTTCCTTAGGACAGGTTACTGGCCCGACGCTAAGTAGCCCAGTGGTAGGGCTGCTACCTTTTTGTCTCTGGACAGACATTAGGATACCGCAATATACTCGGTGCCGGATGGAACGGTTATACCGCCGCGACTCGGTTCTCAGAGCCTCGTTTGTGAAAACGGGTTGTACAACGAGAAGGTGAGGATGAGAATTGGGTAGGAGAGGTTATATACACATCACTATCCCTTACAACCCAATCTGCATTGTTGTTAATAGTTATTTCTCAAACAATCTGTTTCCCGTGCATGAGGTGTGTTCGATTCTGCTGCCATGCTTTTTTTTCCTCTCATCCCTATTTCAATTAATTTTCTTTCTTTTGCTTTGTTTTATATTCAGTATTTACCGCATTACTTATTAATACACGAAATTGTTTTTCCATTGCAGATACACAACGAAGTAACTGTTGCATTAAACTAAAGAACTATGAATTACCTCTTATGGACTCTGATGGCATCATTCGAAATTAATATCACAATTTATCTCATAGACCGATAAATTCGTCTCTTCCGCTTGATAAAATTGCTTCTCCCTGTTGATAAAACTGTCTCTTCAGAACGAAACGCAGTATATCCTATTAAAATATACTGGGGTAAATTATGCCCAAAAATCAGCAAAATCCGAATTTTTGGTTTACCTACAATCCGCAAATAATAATTGACACTTAACAACCGTCATATTTGGTTCGTCGCAATGTGTACCTTTGTAAATTCAAGTCTTAAAGTACGGCGAGTGTTTAGCCGCTATCTAATACGCTCTAAAACCATTAGCTGCAGGAGTTCCTCTGAAATTAAAATTTAAAAATCTTATTTAATTTACTTAGGCATAGCAGAGTTAGAGAATGAGGAAGTCTTACAACTCAATGGTATTAATAAGCTGTTAGTTTATGCTGATGGTGTAGTACTATTGGCCGATAGCGGGAAGATACTAAAGGACAATACGCACACACTATTGAGTAACACTAACAAATTAGGACTGGAAGTAAATATCAATAAAACTAAATATATGGTCATACGTAGAAATACATTATATAATGGAAATGGACAGCTAATGACAAATGAGGGAAATTTTGAGGAAGTGGCTGAATTCAAATACCTAATAACAATAATCACGAATATGAATGAGATGCACAAAGAAATTAAACATAGGCCCAATTCTGGAAATGCGTGCTATTATGCATTGCAGAGACTTTTGATGTCCCAACTCCTTTCAAAAAATGTTAAACTGAAATTATATAAAACTATGATTCTACCAGTTATATTTTATTGGTGTGAAACATGGACTTTACTTTAAGGGAGGAAAGGAGATTACAAGTATTTGAGAATAAAGTACTTAGGAAAATGTTTGGACCAAAGAGAGATGAACAGACAGGTGAATGGAGAAGACTACATTACAATGAACTACATGGTCTTTATAGGAAGCCAGATATAATAAGAACAGTTAAGTCTCGTAGACTGCGATGGGCAGGACATGTTGCACGTATGAGGTATGAAAGACTTTTATGGTAACTTCTTGTAGGAAAGCCAGAGGGAAAACGCCCAGTTGGTAGACCAAGAATGAGGTGGGAGAATAACATTAACTACGATTTGAGGGAAATAGATTATACAGGGAATGATTGGATAGCATTAACTCAGGTTAGGGATGTATGGAGAGCTTATGTCCGTGCGGCCATGAACCTACGGGTTCGATAGTGCCTGTAAGTATGTGTAGCAGAGCACGCCGGGTATTAGCTTGTCTTTATAAAATATTACCACTACTTAACTCACATACGAAACATTCGCTCCTCAAAGATTATAAGAATGTACTAAAATATTCCGACCATTGGATTATACATTTTATGTACCAGCGGTAGAATGAGGAAAGAAATGAATTACTAACACCTTCCCAACATTATAAGAATCCATTATAAGTGCCTGTTCCTCGAGGAAATTACAAGTTCTGCTGTCGATCCGATGTAATTGGATTTAACGTTCTAATTATGTATGTGAAAGTGAGTGATGCTCTAACCGTTAAGTCTGATGGAATGAATTCAGGTTTACAACTAATGGAGAATCTCGTTGACATGCTACTAACGTCATCCTGCTCTGGAAAAATAGTGTTTCAAATGCAACCATTAAACTCACAAAAACAAACAAGTTCCTTGATCAAGCAAGAAGAGGAGGACTTGATAATGAAGGTATCTATAACATTAATACAAACATATCAACTTTGAAAAATACGTAAGTTGAGGGAGCAGGATTGAAGAAATTAACTAATTTCACACTTTTGAGAAATTTATGCTAATTCAATACGGACCTCAGTGTTCAGGGTTTTGTTCCTTGCATCTAGTCCCAAGGATCGCGGGTTCAAACCGACTGGATTCGATGGAATTTTTAGGATTGGAATCCAAGGGACAATTCATCCGAGAAGGGCTGTAAGATTTGGGTCTCGAGTCTGAAGATTTTCGGGGTCGGAAATGAAACTAAAGCCTAAATAAAAGCTTCTAAGCAAAATTTAATCGGCATTTCCCATCCAAATAATACATTAGTTGTCTACCAAGATGTCTCTTTGAGGTGATGTGCTAACCACTTTTTTCTCGTTGGCATCTGTAGGAAAAGAAGCGAAACTCTATTAGCTTGGTTAAGTAACTCCCGCTACGGATAACATATGCCTCCACGTTGATAAATATACGGGCATAAACTGAAAATACTAATAAAATGGAGCATTCATTAGGAAATTGACCAAAAATAATTTTGGACTTCAATTTTTTTAATTATAATGATTTTGAGTTTATAAAAATTCACAGTAATATAATTTACGATTAAAAACTATAAAATAGTTACCTTGTAGGTCCGTCTCCTCAACTTAAGTTGTTTTAAAACTCTGTACGCCTTTCGGGACTAGTCCCATCATCAGCAGAATGCATTAGGACCGTACTTGTTTACCCTTGTTGAAGCACTGACTTGGTTGTGAGTATTTTGTATAGAGGATTGTGTGGACTGGGTATATTTTCATTAAGAAACAGGTTGTCGATTTCTCTTAGGATAGCGATTTCCCCCAGTACATTTATCCTCGTTGGAAAGTTTTCTCTATGTAATGGTAGTAAAAGATTCCGGGCTATGTGGCCGTGGTCTATAACTGGCGTTTCTTCCAGACGTTTCTCCCTCAACTGCGGAGGGCATCTTCAGTGGCGAGCGCTAGAAGCTGTTGTTTCCCTGTCGTAGACTCGACTGACGTCTGGAAGAAACGCCAGTTATAGACCACGTCCACATAGCCCGGAATCTTTTACTACCATGATTACCGGCCGTGAAAGCCTGCATTCCACTATTTCTCTATGTAATATTGTGAGGGTGTTATCGATGTTATGCATATGGTGTCCAGCCTGAATTAAATGTTTTGCGTAACTTGATTTTCCACCATTATAAATAAAATCTCTGAAATGTTCTTTGAATCTAATGTTGAAGTATCTGTTAGTTTTCCCAATGTCGAACTTACTGCAGTCTGTACAATCCACTATACAAAATACTCAGTGCTTCAACAAGGGTTAACAAGTACAGATCTAATGCATTCTGCTGATGGTGGGACTAGTCCCGAAAGGCCTACAGAGATTTAAAACAACTTAAGTTGAGGAGACGGACCTACAAGGTAACTATTTTATAGTTTTTAATCGTATATTACTGTGAATTAACACTTCAGCGGAAACTTACCATGAATTTTATTAGTATCGTTAATAAAAATTTATTTTTAATAAAATAACAGGTTTTTCACGGTTCTTTTGGTAAATTGGTAGCCTAGATTTTGGCTTTTTCAGAATTTTAAAAATTCCTTAAAAGTAAGATACAATTGGTAAAATGTTTAAGTTAGTCATGTGTTTTTTTTAAATAAGTCAAAAATGTCGCGGCTTCAAACCTGGCTGGAGTCGATAGACTTTTTAGGATGGAAAAATCCACGTAGAAATTCCTCCGGGAAGGTCTTCCAGCCGTGAGTACCAAGTCTGGAGAATTTCAGGCTCGTAAAAAAATTTAAACATGAAAAAGAGGCCTCCAAGAAAAAATTACCCACCTTCATCAACTTAGTAATACCTTAGTTTCCTATTAGATGTCAAATTGGGTCGGTATGTTGACCACATGCCGCTCATCACATCTGTAGGGGAATAAGCGTAACTGAATTCGCTCGGTCGAGAAAACTCTAACAAGGGCGAGGCTATGGCTAGACTCAAAGGGTTTGTAAAATCAATTTATATGTAAGTAAAATTATTTTAAAATTTATTTCGTATTTTTCAAAAATAAATAGGTGAATATCATATGAAAATTTATAAAATTAAATTTTGAATAAATATTTTTTAAAATTAGGATGTAGTGAAAACGAATTCAAAATGTTATGCAGATATCTTAATTGTTGTATAAATTACCTTACGACTTGAGTTCAAACTCATGAAAACGAAGTAGACCCATTAGCATGCATAGGTCCCAACTCTAAGCGCGACAGGCCTACAAGACCGCTGGCCTCACGCCCACACGAGTTAATCACAGAGGTAGACGATCGTAAGCTAGTTTAATGGTGACATGTGGTCAGCATGTCCGGTCCCCCAGCCGTTATACTGCAGCTGGTCTTCTCAAACTGGAGTCGGTACATAATGTAGCTACCCATGCTGGGTGGAAACCGTTCCCATACTGGCCGAAATTCCCTAAGAAAATTTCCCTATAGCTCTGAGCCAAGGTATCTTGCCTTAACCACTCGGCTACGGCGCGCGGAACATGTATAGGTCTATAACAATGGATATACTTAGACCTACTTCTTTAAGTGGCATATGAACAGGCCTTGTACTAAAACGATTTTCTAACATGCCAAAGGATAATTTTATGTGAAAAAATATAAATGCGGATTTCTAAAAAAATACACTTTTTGAGACTATCTTCTTCCCTTAACGTGAAATTCTACTCAAAAACGGAACTTTTTCTACACATTTAAAAGTGATTTCAAATAGTGCATTACGAGTCTAAACTCATAGATATTTGAGCTGAATGGTGACAAAAGAGTTAACATCAGTAATATTTTAGAAGGCTTACAACTCAATGGTATTAATAAGCTGTTAGTTTATGCTGATGATGTAGTACTACTGGCCGATAGCGAGGAGATACTAAAGGCCAACACGCACACACTATTAAGTAACACTAAGAAATTAGGACTGGAAGTAAATATCAGTAAAACTAAATATATGGTCACACGTAGAAATACATTATATAATGGAAATGGACAGCTAATGACAAATGAGGGAAATTTTGAGAAATTGGCTGAATTCAAATACCTAGGAACAATAATCACAAATAGGAATGAGATGCACAAAGAAATTAAACATAGGCTCAATTCTGGAAATGCATGCTATTATGCATTGCAGAGACTTTTGATGTCCCAACTCCTTTCAAAAACGTTAAGCTGAAAATATATAAAACTATTATTCTACAAGTTATATTATATGGGTGCGAAACATGGACTCTTACTTTAAGGGAGGAAAGGAGATTACGAGTATTTGAGAATAAAGTTCTTAGGAAAATTTTTGGACCAAAGAGAGATGAACAGACAGGTGAATGGAGAAGACTTCATAACAATGAACTACATGGTCTTTATAGGAAGCCAAATATAATAAGAACAGTTAAGTCCCGTAGACTGCGATGGGCAGGACATGTTGCGCGTATGGGGAATGAAAGACGTGCATGGAAACTTCTTGTAGGAAAGCCAGAAGGAAAACGCCCAGTTGGTAGACCATGAATGAGGTGGGAGAACATTAACTATGATTTGAGGGAAGTAGATTATACAGGGAATGATTGGAAAGCATTAGCTCAGGATAGGGATGTATGGAGAGCTTATGTCCGCGCGGCCATGAACCTACGGGTTCGATAGTGCCAGTGAGTAAGTAAGTAAGTAACATTTTAGAAGAAAATGTAGAGAAAAACTTACATTCCTATAGCGCAAGCGCGGGAAACGGATTAACGGAGATATTAATTTGTATACTCATATCAAATCCTGGGGAAGACTCAACCGAATTTATGACCAACAGTAATATATGGCTTGATTAAAGAGGCATCAAAATATAGAACTTGATTTTTTAAAGGAAAGTTTTACGCAGGATACACGGCCAAATTACCGATAGAGATAGAACATGGTGAATTGGAACTAATACAGAGTTGAATAAGATAATAATTAGAAACAAAAAAGTAATTACGTAATTCTACAACAGCTCAAAAATTGTTTTGTCGTCCCAACTTCTCTCATAAATAGTTAAACTGACTATTTAACTCATGCCCCAAATGGGAGTCAATGACCAATCACATTTCAATGATTTTTTATTTAAAACCAATCACAGTCGTGTTTCGCCTAGAATTTACCAACTAAAGTTTATCATAATAAAGAAAGCACCTCCTTTCTATTATTGTGAATAGGTCATAGCATTATTTTGCAGTGACTGACTCCCCAAGAAATACGGCTACCAGATTGTACATATAGTGCAACCAGACCATGCGCAGAAAGCGCATATGAGAGATAATATAAAAACATTTGTAAAAATTGATTATACACAAAAAAAAACACTGTTTGCACTTTCTTAAACGAATTATTTTCCAGGAAATGACGGTCCAGAAAAATGTAATTGACATATTTACAATAGGACATCAGAAATTAATTAATACCTATAATGTTGGTTATAAATTTCTCCACTAGGTTGCATTCTTACAACATTGCAATCCTTTGACAATAAATAATATGATCTGGTTGCAGTGATGAAAAAAAGAAGCAAATGAAGCGTACCAATCGTTTATCATTTGTTTTCAAACATCGTCGTTTACATTAAATATATAGATATATAAAATAACTATATTTAAATAATGATTTGTGAGTAAACAGCTTAATTTTATTCGTTAAATAGTCCTAACAAATGCCACTCTTCATTTCCAAATTCTCTAGATAAATTCACTCCTCACTTCGTGAGTCGTGAATTTATCGATAATTTGGAAATCACTCGTGACATTACTTATGAAAAATATATGAAATAGTTACTGTATTATCCTTGTTATATTATATGGATGTGAAATATGGGGCCTTATTTTATTTATTTATTTATTTTTCCCGATAGAGTTAAGACCGTAAGGTGTTCTCTTCCACTTCACCAGGGTTAAATTATACTTTAAGGGAGGAGAAAAGTTTACGAGTATTTGAGAATTAAGTTAATAGGAAAATTGTTGAACTAAATTAAGACGAACAGACAAGCGAATTGAGAAGACTACTTAACTGTGAGCTATATGATCTTTATACGAAATCAGAAATAATAAGAAAAATTAAGTCTCGTAGACTGCAATGGGCAGGGCATGAGGTACGAATGGGAAATGGAAGAATGGCATAGAGGTTTCTTGTAGGAAAACCAGAGGAAATAGCCCAGTTGGTAGACCATGAATGAAGTGCGATAATAATATTAACCATGAATTAAGGTAAATAGATTATACAAGGGATGGTTGAAAAATATTAGCCCATGAAGGGAATGTACTGTAGGGAGAGGTTATTTCCGCGCGGCCATGAACCTACAGTGAGTTAGTTAGGTAAAGCAGAAAAATTAAGCCAGAAGTTCGTAATTCAACAGTTAATTGAAAAACGGACTGCAGTTGGAGAAGAAACCCATTTGACAATGATAGATTTAGAGAAAGCTTATGACTCAATTGCGAGGGAAAAATTATGGGAAGTATTAGAGAAATACAATATTGTTAGAAACCTAATAGAAATTATTAAACTAATGTATAAAGATAACTCCGCTTATGTTAAAATTGGAAATATAACATTTAATCCTATAAAAAACCACAAGGGGATTGAAACAAGGGTGAAGTCTATCACCAATTTTATTTAATATTTATGTAGAATTTATATTAATGAAATGGAAACAAAGCTGCAAAGGTATGGGTATCCCTATAGGCAACAGATATTTGCTGACATTACTATTTGCTGATAGCCATCTGGTTTTAGCGCAAGACAAATTTGACATGGAATTCACGATAGAAAAGTTGAAAAACCTGTATGAATCATGAGGTCTCACAGTAAATTTACAGAAAACAGAATATCTGGCAATGAAAAAGAAAATTTTATATTGGAAGAAGGAATCCAAATAAAGAAAGTGAAACAAACTAAATATTTGGGAATAATTATGGACAACATTGAAGGTATAGGCAAAGAGAACATAAAACATAGAATTGAATCGAGTAGCAAAATAATATCATCATTAAATTCCATATGGTGAGATAAGCATATTTGGAAAGAAACAAAAACATATATTGGTAAAACATTGGTGGAATCTGTTGCAAATGGAAGTGAGGTATGGACAATCAATAAGTACTACAAGAATATACTAATAGCTCTAGAAATTGATTATTTACGCAGAATTGCCAGAAAATCAAAATTAGAAGATGTCACAAATAAGGAAATTAGAAACATAATGGAAGCAGAATGAAGCATAATTGAAAGAATTGAGGAGAAGGAATTAAAGTGGTTAGGACATGTTTTAAGAATGGAAGATGAGCGATGGCCAAAGCAATTATATCAATGGCATCCGACCAGAAAGAAAAAAGAGGGAGACCAAAGTTAACATGGAAGGAAAACATGAAGACATGAATGCAAGCAGGAGGGCTAAGCATTGAAGATGCCCAAGACCGTAGGCTTTGGAGGTTTGGCACGGGAAGACGGCAGCAGCTGTAAAAAACCCGAAGATAGATAGATAGATAGAGAGAGAGAGAGAGAGAGAGAGAGAGACAGAGACAGAGACAGAGAGACAGAGACAGAGAGACAGAGAGACAGAGAGAGAGAGAGAGAGAGACAGAGAGAGAGAGAGACAGAGAGAGAGAGAGACAGACAGAGACAGAGAGACAGAGACAGAGAGACAGAGAGACAGAGAGAGAGAGAGAGAGAGAGAGAGAGAGAGAGACAGAGACAGAGAGACAGAGACAGAGACAGACAGAGAGAGAGACAGTGAGAGAGAGAGAGAGAGTGAGACAGAGAGAGAGAGAGAGAGAGAGATGGAGAGAGAGAGAGAGAGAGAGAGAGAGAGATAAACGTTTTGGATCTGTTTAAAAATCCTGACATCACCGGGACTCAAATTCTCAACTTACCGACTTGAAGCGTACTCCATTAACCAAGTACGCTACGGCGTGCCCCATTTCAGTTAGGAGAATCCTGTATATTTATACAAGTTACTGTTTTTTTATGTTTCATATACAATCAGAAAAGGTGGAGAAATTGAAGTTTTGAATGTAAGCTTTTCAAATGCTGAGAAATAAAGGGATATGAAAGTCTGTCTTATTAGCTACATTAACAAGATGTTCTTCTTAGAAAGAGACTATCGTATTAAAATATAAGTCGCGTCGTTAAGGTTGTGCAAAACTAAGAATCAGTACTTATGCAAACGGTTCAAGTCAAACGATTGCATATCATGTTGCCCCGAGGATACTTCATGGACAATGCAGAATATTCTCTTAGTACCACACGCCGTAACCTGATATTGCTTTATTATACGGCGAGTTACTTATTTGCACATCCAGCCACGTACAGGGCGTAAAAGACACAATATTGCCAATACATATTCAAGCATTACATCACATATTATTTTAAGTTTTCTTATGACCCAATATCTAAGATCATTAGTTGTCGCTCAGCTCTAGAAATCCATACAAGATGAATGATCTCAATATAAGTTAAGAGAACATAGAAATGTTTATTATATTCTTCTTCTTCACGGTTTAGGCTTATTTACTAGCCTGTTCCGGCTCCAAATTGCTGCTCTTTCCATCTTTTCTTTGGTCTTCCCAAGATTCTACTTCCTCGTGGTGAATAGTTGTATGCTGCTTTTGGTATTCTATTCTCAGTCATCCTTGCCAAGTGTTCTTTCCAGTTTGTCCTGTATTTCTCTATTGTTGAGTTTATTTCCTCTATTTTTAGTTGTTGTCTTATTTCTGTGTTATGTTTTTGTCTGTTCTTTGATATCCTGCTATTGGTCTGAGGAATCTCATTTCAGCAGCTTGTATCCTGGCAGATTGTTGTGTTGTCTCTGTCCATGTTTCGGATCCATAAGTAATAAAAGGCACTGCCATTGTCTTGTATAATTTCATTATAGAGTCTTTCCTGGCTTTATTTTTCAAAGTTCTTTTTAGTGTACCTGTTATATAATTAAACTTATTTTTTTTATTTATATCTGTTTCTGCTGTGTATGATATTTCGCAACCCGGGAAGTTATATGTTACTACTTGTTCCATTTTAATAATATTCTAACATTGAAATAATGTTTAATTTTTTTATGATTTTATTATTCGCTGAATGAGTGGAAGAGAAGGCGTTTATGGCCTTACGTCTGCCAGCTTATGTAAAGCATTATAATAATAATAATAATAATAATAATAATAATAATAATAATAATTATTATTATTATTATTATTATATGTTTATGAAAAATAGGGATTCATTTTGAACATGAAGAAAACAAAATATTTATCAATTGGTGAACCAGAAGAAAATTTAATTTTGGAAACTGGAGAAACAATAAAATCTTGTAGTGAGATCACATATTTAGGAATCGAAATAAATAAAAATGGGAGTTATGAAGAGGAAATAAGAAATAGAAATAATAAAGAAAAAAATGTTATTGCTTGCCTCAATGGAATATTGTGGGATAAAAATACAGGTAATAAACATAAAATGAATATATATATATATATATTACAATTGTTAAAAGTATCATTACTTATGAGGCAGAACTTTGGTCATTAACAACAAAAACAAGTATTTTTTGGCAACGGAAATGGATTTTATACAAAGGGCAGCAAGAATTTCAAGAAGAGACAAATTAGGAACTCGGTTATAAAGGAGAAAATGAAGATTGACGACACTATTTTAGATTATATTAAAACTCAGCAATTAAGATGTCTAGCGAATAGAAGAGGATCGGATACCAAAATGTGTTTTGGAATGGAAACCTGAGGGAAGACGAGGCAGAGGAAGACCTAAAACGACCTGGAGTCAGGGAATATATTTATACATGAAGGAGAAACATCTAGAACCAAGAGACTGGATGGACCGACAAAATTGGCTATTGGGAATCGGACGATGTCAAAGGCATTAATCAACCGATGATCTATCTATCTATCTATCTATCTATCTATCTCTCTATCTATCTATCTATCTATCTATCTATCTATCTATCCTATCTATCTTATCTATCTATCTATCTATCTATCTATCTATCTATCTAATCTATCTATCTATTATTATTATTATTATTATCATTATTATTATTATTATTATTCATATTATTATTATTATTATTATTATTATTATTTTATTATTATTATTATTATTGAAGATTGTAAACATTGAAATCTGTAATATAAATTAAATTATTATTATTATTATTATTATTATTATTATTATTATATTTAATTAATTGTATGACAGGTTGACGTAAATTTAATCTGAATATGACCGTATTATCGTTGGAACATGTCTATTACCTCTGATGAACAGAATAACCAAGCTACGATAAAGCACGTACCTGATGGGAAATAATGTAAAATAATTCTAGATAACCTACTCAAAGAGTGATCTAACTTCCGCAAATGTATCGAAACGTAACGAAATAATAATAATAATAATAATAATAATAATAATAATAATAATAATATTAATAATAATAATAATTTCCCTTCCATACAGTTAGGCCACTTGTTGCCCTGTTGCGGTCCCACTCTTGGCTTAGTTCAGAAGCCTCTTCTTTGGGACATCCCCCTCGTCTTTTCCAATTTCTTTCTGAGACTCCAGACCTTTTATTAGTCTGTCGTTTTCTATCGACATGTTCTATCCCTAATCACCCAATTTCATAATGATCTATTTTTTCTATCACCAGAGTTATTTTTTATTACCGAGGGAGCATACCCCTACAGAAAACACCCAATTCAAGAGGCATAATGGTGGCAGCCCAAATCACTGGTCTTCCCCTGCTCCAGACTCAATCTATTCTGGGAAAATTTAATTTAATTGTAGATCTCATAAAGAAAAACCGGACAGATCTTAATAACAACATTATATTGTAAACATTAGTATTATCACTGTTATTACTAACATCATTTTATCTACTATCATAAATAATGTCACGAGTGATTTTCAAATAATTGATAAATTCACGAGTCACGAGTCACTGAGTCATTTCGTGGCTCGTGAATTTATCTAGTGGATTTGTAAATCAAGAGTGGCATTTCTTAGGACTATTTAACGAATAAAATTAAACTGTTTTCTCAAAAATCATTATTTAAATATAGTTATTTTAAAATAATTATATATTTAATGTTAACGACGATGTTTGAAAACAAATGAGAAACGTTATGTTCTTCACTGCAACCAGTTCATATTTATTGCCAAATAGAATCTCAATATTGTAAGAATGCACCCTAGTGGAGAAAAAATGGAACCAATCATTACAGGTTATTAATTAATTTATGATATCCTATGATGTAAATAAAAAACTCCTCCTCCTGGCGCGACAGGCCTACAAGGCCCTTAGCCTACCAACCGGCTGCTGGCCTCACATCCACATGTGTCAATCACAGAGGTAGATGATAATCAGCCAGTGTAGGGGTGACATGTGGTCAGCATGTCGAGTCCCCCAGCCGTTATAGCTGGTTTTCTCAACCTGGAGCCGCTACTTATTGTAGCTACCCAATTGCCTCACGATGCTGGGTGGGCACCGGTCCCATACTGGCCGAAATGCCATGAGAAAATTTCTTCCCCCATGGAGACTCGAACCAGCGCAAGTCCCGTAGCTCTGCGCCAAGGCTTCCTACCTTAACCATTCAGCTACGGCGCGGGACCCTATGATGTAAATGCCATTCATATTTTCTGCAACGTTAATTCCTGGGAAATAATACGTTTATGAACGTGCAGACAGTGGTATCCATTTTTGTGGTATAATCAATTGCTACGAATGTATTTCTATTATATCACGCAAGCAGAATCTGGTTACATTCGTGCACTATATATACAATCTGGTAGCCACTTGATGAAATGAAAGTGATAAAATCGAGGTGAAAAACGACTGTATTTGGTTGTAAATCAAAATTCATTGATTTGTGATTCCCATTTGGGGCATGAGTTAAATAGTCATAAGTAATGCAAACGAGTGATTTCCAAATTACCGATAAATTCACGACTCACGAAGTGAGGAGTGAATTTATCTAGAGAATTTGTAAATCAGGAGTGGCATTTGTTAGGACTATTTAACGAATAACATTAAGCTGTTTACTCACAAATCATTTGATGATGTGGTACTACTGGCCGATAGCGAGGAGATACTAAAGGCCAACACGCACACACTATTGAGTAACACTAAGAAATTAGGACTGGAAGTAAATATCAGTAAAACTAAATATATGGTCACACGTAGAAAGACATTATATAATGGAAATGGACAGCTAATGACAAATGAGGGAAATTTTGAGGAATTGGCTGAATTCAAATACTAGGAACAATAATCACCAATAGGAATGAGATGCACACAAGAAATTAAACATAGGCTCAATTCTGGAAATGCATGCTATTATGCATTGCAGAGACTTTTGATGTCCCAACTCCTTTCAAAAAAAACGTTAAGCTGAAATATATAAAACTATTATTCTACCAGTTTATATTATATGGGTGCGAAACATGGACTCTTACTTTAAGGGAGGAAAGGAGATTACGAGTATTTGAGAATAAAGTTCTTAGGAAAATTTTGTGACCAAAGAGAGATGAACAGACAGGTGAATGGAGAAGACTACATAACAATGAACTACATGGTCTTTATAGGAAGCCAGATATAATAAGAACAGTTAAGTCCCGTAGACTGCGATGGGCAGGACATGTTGCGCGTATGGGGAATGAAAGACGTGCATGGAAAACTTCTTGTTAGGAAAGCCAGAAGGAAAACGCCCAGTTGGTAGACCAAGAATGAGGTGGGAGAGAACAACCATAACTATGATTTGAGGGAAGTAGATTATACAGGAAATGATTGGAAAGCATTAGCTCAGGATAGGGATGTATGGAGAGCTTATGTCCGTGCGGCCATGAACCTACGGGTTCGATAGTGCCAGTGAGTAAGTAAGTACTCACAAATCATTATTTAACTATAGTTTATTTTAAAATATTTATATATTTAATGTAAACGGCGATGTTTGAAAACAAATGAGAAGCAATAGGTACGCTTCATCTGCTTCTTTTGTTTATCACTGCAACCAGATCACTACTATTTATTACCAAAGGAACGCAATATTGTAAGAATGCTCTCTAGTGGAAAAGAAAAAATGAAACACATCAAACTGTAATATTAATTCATTTCTGATGTCGTATGATGTAAATATGACAATTATATTTTTATGGATTGTTATCTGGGAAAAAAATCATTTTAAGGAAGTGAAACAGTGGTGTTCTTTTTTTGGTTGTATAATAAATTGCTACAAATGTTTTATATTAACTCCCGCACGCGGCATGTGTTGACATTCATGCACTATATATACAATCTGGTAGCCGTATTTCTCATGGGCTCAGTCACTGCAAAATAATGGTCAGACCTGTCAGAATATTAAAAAGGAAAGCCTTCTTTAATATGGTAATTATAACACTGATAAATATTTCGTGAAACACGACTCTGATTGGTTGTAAAACAGAAATCATTGAAACGTGATTGGCCATTGAGTCTCATTTGGGGCATGAGTTAAATAGTCATTATAATTACCTAGACCAACATAGATAATTATGTAGTTAATTGCCTTCATCAGTGACAATATCATTTTCAAAATCCTTAACATTATTAACGAATCTACGTTATCATCTTGGTTATCATCTTGGTCATCTTCTTCTTCGTCGTCTTCTATTTCCTTCTTCTTCACGCCTTCTTCTTCTTCTTCGTCGCCTTACTTTTTTCTCTTCTTGGTCTTTTTCCTTTTCTTATTCGCCTCTTTCTTTTTCTTCTACGTCGTCCTTCTTTTTTTCTACGTAGTCTTCTTTTCTCCTTCGATGTCTTCTTTTTCTTTCTTCGTCGCCTTCTTTTTGTTCGACGTAGTCTTCTTTTTCTCCTTCGATGTTCTTCTTTTCTTCTTCGTCGCCTTCTTTTCTTTTTTGTCATCTTTTTTTATATTCTTCGGTCCCCTCTATTTTATCTTCTCTTTCGTCGTTCCTCTGATGTTCTTCTCTTCGTCGGCTCTTTCTTCTTCTGCGTCGTCTTCTCTTTCTCTTCATCATCGTCATCTATTCCTTCTTCTATTTGATTTTTCCGTCGTTCGTCCTCTTCCTCTTTTGTTTGACTTTATTTTGTCGTGGTCATCTTCTTACGTCGTTCTTAGTATCGCAGTCCCTTCGCCGTCGTGTTTTATCGTCGTCTTCTTTTTTCTTCGTCGTCTTTTTTTGTTTCGTCTGTTTTTTGCTTTTTATCTTCGGTCATTTTCATTATTATTATTATTATTAGTATTATTATTATTATTATTATATATTATTTTATATATAGTAGTAGTGTCCACACGCTGTGGTCTCGAGGTAGCGTGCTGCCTTTGTCACGCAGCGGGCCCGGGTTCGATCCCCGCCCGGGGCAGTTTTCTCCTGGGTGAGGTTTTTATTAATGGTTTTTTCCTCACCGGTGCGACAAATGTCAAGAACACTTTAAAAAGGCCCAACCGGTCCCCGAAATCATATGGCCATCATCATCATCCTTATCATTATTATCATCATCATCATCATCCTTCAACCTGTGCGGAAAGTAAACGGAAGCTACCACACCTAACAATTCCCCTCGTAAACCTGCAACGCATAGCATGAAAATGCTATGATTGCAGTGACAGGACCTGCCTTCGGGCAGAATTACTATGGATTATTATTATAATAATAATAATAATAATAATATATAATAATAATAATAATAATAATAATAAGATTAATTATTATTATTATTATTATAGATTATTATTAGTATAGTTATTATACTAATATTATTATTGTATTTGTTTAACAGTTCTGTATAAATTGGTCTGAACTCTGCTGGGCAAAGTACCGTCTAAGCAAATGACAAATTAATAAAATAAATGTATATACTGGAGTGCGAGTTTGGCAAAAAGTGGGAACAGTCACTACGCCACTGTATAGCGAGAGTGCTGCAGGCATTTTCATAAAGAACCGAGTCGGTTGGCCTAGCTTGGAACACAGTAATCACTGATCAACATCAGATACACTCTCTTTGTGTAAGCCGCTATACTTCAAAGCTCAATAATTATGAATGATCCAAGATCGCCT
The DNA here is from genome assembly GCA_030220185.1 of Diploptera punctata. NCBI lineage: Eukaryota > Metazoa > Arthropoda > Insecta > Blattodea > Blaberidae > Diploptera > Diploptera punctata. Next base: position 151,720 of record JASPKZ010008302.1, read on the forward strand.
TTCCAACATGTAATGCAATACGGTATATATTCCTCTTCACAGCTAATTCGATATGCTCGAAATCTGGACTCGTGCCCCGAACTCCCTTCCACCACTAAATAAATTGAAAATCGAACCGTGCGTGTATTTAAAATTCACATTAAAACGTTCAAAGCTATATCTATTTTCTAGATTTTCTTACAAATTTAATTATATTTGTGATATCAATTTAATGAAATATCTAGACGAGACCGGCCATGGGAATATACTTGTGAAATCCATAACGGAGTGTAAATATGGCGGATAGCAGAACAATTTAACAAAAATTGAAGTCAGAAATACATTAACTTGTTTGCAAGATATCTATATCAAAACTTTAATTACTACCTTACTGTCCGTCGCCGTGGCGTGGTCGGTAGAGTCCCTACCTTTCACTCCGGTGACCCAGGTTCGATTCCCGCGGCGGTAGGGGATTTTAAATCTCCACCTTGGGTCTGGGTGTGTGTCCTGTCCCACCACTAATGCTCAACTGAATGTACATTTCTAAATAAAAGAAACTAACTTACTGCGACTCTCGAACCAGTAGGTTCATGCTCGCGCAGGCATAAGCTCTCCGCACATCCCTATCCTGAACTAATGTTTTCCAATCATCCCCTGTATAATCAACTTCCCTAGAATCATGGTTAGCGTTAATTTCCCACCTCATTCTTGGTCTACCAACTGGGCGTTTTCCCTCTGATTATCCCAAAAAAACTTCCATGCCCCTCTTCCATTCCTCATTAATGCCACACGTTCAGTTCATCGCAGTCTCCGAGACTCAACTATTTTTTGTGATTTCCAATAAAGATCATCTAGCTCGTTGTTATGCAGGCGTCTCCATTCGTCTGTCTGTTCACAACTTTTGACCCAAAAAAATCAAATCTATAATATGGACTGAAAGGTCATTAAACATATATTACCAAAGATTTTTTCTTACGTAATTCACGCAAAACTCTGAGCTCTATCAGTTGAATTCCTGATGTGGTTACATCAATTAAAGTTTCAAAATTACAATGGGTAGGGCACGTAGAAAGAATGACTGAACATGAGATACCCAAGTACTCGTAAATTATGGAAATGTAAATTTCAAGGGGGGGTGAAAGGAATATCGGAGGTGACCTATACTGTGTTGGATTGATGGAATTTATCGGATAAATATCGCTCAGACGTCATTTTGTTCAGACTTGATGTTTTTTTAGGACCCCGAAAATCGTCAGACTAGGGCCTATGGCTTAAAGTCTCTCCCGGAGGACTTGTACCTTTGATTTTCCATCCTATAAATCCATCGAACCCGGTCGGGTTTGAACCCGCGAAGCACGGGACTAGGTAAGGAACACAACCACTAGACCACCGCTGGCGACATACACTCAGATTCAACCAAGGAACTTACTGTGTATTTGGAATAGGGAACTGGGTTGCCATTTTAACAGTATTTTTTTTAGAAAAATCCTTATATAAAACTGAATATTGCAACACAGCAGGTACATAGTAGTAAGTTGTAGTCTTCCAAGCCACCCCCTCTCAAAGAAAAAAAAACAGTTACCACTTGTCACTGAGTTCTTGCGGATCTGTACTATCATGTGTGAAAGTGTAGACTCTCATATTTACTATAAAACTAGTTTGCATGCCGTAAAAGAAAAAGTATGTTTTTTTAAATGTATAGTACATAGATTTGGAAAAAAACACTGTTAACCTTGCCCCTCCTCCCCTCCTTAACAAACAAATACCGTTATTATGAGTTTGGCAACATCTACCCTCTGTACGTAGGGGGACACTGGTATAGACCAGACTGGTCTGTAGTAACTTCCTGGGTTGAATTAGGAGACATGAGATGGAATAACTCCATTATTTGCTAATCTTTTTTATCCTATGGTCAGTTCTAGCATAATTTAACTTAAAAAAACAGGCATGAAATTACTTATTATTAATTTAGAAAAGGAACAATTATATAAATTGTTATGATCGTACCATATGTATTATTTATAAGTACTAAGAGAAAATAATGTTCAATTTTCAATTCTCCTATGTACTGTGTGAATATCAGAACACTCGCCATCATCCAATGATTTTCTAACAAGGGAACAGTCAACATTTGCATGCCGGAATCTACCTTGAAATTTCTCTCACAGAAGCGTTGTAATGTGCCAAGGCCGTTCCTAAAAAAATTATATATATATGTCCGTTTTCGTTGCTTTTGGTTTTCGTACCATTTTCTGTCCGGCTTTGACTCATTTGGTCTTTTAGCATTTTATGTTTTTTTTTTAATGTGTGGGGAGCTGGCCCACAGCATAAACCCCCAACATGGAGGACCAGGAAAATTTCTGTCTAGGTTTTCCTCCCATAGCCTTTGAAGATCCCTCTTCACCACAAGGCAGCGTTTCTCTAGTTCCCTTACAGATAGGGTTGCCTCTTCTGCCAGATCCGCCGTGTTGAATGACTTTTTCTGCGCCGACTCTGCCGATGAGGTCTTCACCACAACCCTGGCTAGGGGCTCTTACAGAGTACTATCAGTCGGAGCCAACTGAATCCTGTTTTTTTAACGAGGTTATTACTCCTCCCCCTCCTCCTTTCTCATCCGGGTTTGGGACCGGCCATGGCGGAGTTTTGAGAAGGGAAGAGGAGCGATGGCCAAATCAACTATATCAATGGCATCCGGCCAGAAAGTAGAAAAGAGGGAGACCAAAGTTAACATGGAAGGAAAACATGAAGACAGTAATGCAAGCAACAGGGCTAAGCTTTGAAGATGCCCAAGATCGTAGGCTTTGGAGGTTTGGCACGGGAAGACGGCAGCAGTTGTAAAAACCTGAAGATATATATATATATATATCCATCCATAGTAATTCTGCCCGAAGGCAGGTCCTTCACTGCAATCATAGCATTTTCATGCTATGCTTGCAGCTTTACTAAGGAATTGTGTAGGTGTGGTAGCTTCCCGTTGCTTTCCACACCGGTGAAGGATGACGATGATAATGATAAGGATGATGGCCATATGATTTCGGGGGCCGTTTGGGCCTTAAAGTTTTCCTGACATTTGTCTCACAGGTGAGGAAAAACCCCGATAAAAACCTCACCCAGAAAAACTGCCCCGACCGGGGATCGAACTCGGGCCCGCTGCGTGACAAGGCAGCACGCTACCTCGAGACCACAGCGGTAGTATATCTGCCGTTTTTAAGTTAAAGGATCAGAAATCGAAGGAAGAGTCCATCAAAGCCAACCCACTGTACGCAGCAAATGGACTATAAATGCGGAGTAATTTATTATTCTTCTGAGTAAGTTATTTGAATTCAGCCACTTCTTCAATATTTCAAACATTTGTCATTAAATGCCCATTTCCATTACATACTACTACTACTACTACTACTACTACTACTACTACTACTACTACTACTACTAATAATAATAATAATAGTAATTCCACATGTTGTAACGAATGTTATGTCGATGCAGGCTTGAAGCAGTCTTGTTACGTGTGAAAGAATTATGTCAACTGGGAGGTGAGGTATTTGAAACGGAAGGCGAAGTCTGGGTTCCTATAATGAACATAAGCTGGTTTACAAAAAGTAGAACCACTGGACTTGGCGCTATATTACCCATAAATCAACGCAGACCGTATAATAAGAGCAATATATAAATGCATGTAGTAGAGAAGAGGGGTACAGCTATTTACGGGAATTATAAAACGCCAGCTATGAAAAAAAGGTGATGGATTTCTCAAGTTAAGAGACAAGGGAATGCCTGTACATCTCTTTTTTTTATACCCAGTGTTTTTCTTATTTTACTCCTCACCCCAAACTTTCAGACGCAGACTTCCCCACGATGCCTTCTCTAACACTAATCTCATTTTCTAATCGGAAAGATCGCTAAGGTAGCAGATCACCTTCCAGCGAAAAGTACATCCAACTACATCAAGATGGCATCAACATTTAGAGTGTTACCTTATGTAAGAGGAAAGACAGATTCTTCAATCTTACGGAGTAAACAATACTTTTTTTTCAGATATGCAGTATGTATAGGCCTATAGGTACATACTCTTTACGTCCCTCATGCAAATATGAGTGTTCCACTTGCGGTAGTTACTTGATCAAGCTAATTTATTTGCGCATACTTCCCAACTTTATAAAATTCTTAGGAATTTTTTAGACCTAAGAGGAATGGGATACACAAAGAAATTAAACATAGGCTCTATTCTGGAAATGCATGCTATTATGCATTGCAGAGACTTTTGATGTCCCAACTCCTTTCAAAAAACGTTGAACTGAAAATATATGAAACTATTAGTCTACCAGTTATATTATATGGATGCGAAACATGGACTCTTACTTTAAGGGAAGAAAGGAGATTAAGAGTATTTGAGAATAAAGTACATAGGAAAATTTTTGGACCAAAGAGTGATGAACAGACAGGTGAATGGAGAAGACTACATAACAATGAACTACATGTCTTTATAGGAAGCCAGATATAATAAGAACAATTAAGTCTCGTAGACTGCGATGGACAGGACATGTTTGCACGTATGGGGAATGAAAGACGTGCATGGAAGCTTCTTGTGGGAAAACCAGAGGGAAAGCGCCCAGTTGGTAGACCAAGAATGAGGTGGGAGAATAGCATTAACTATGATTTGAGAGAAGTAGATTATACAGGGAATATTTGGAAAGCATTGGCTCAGGATAGGAATGTATGGAGAACTTATGTCCGTGCGGTCATGAACTTACGGTTTCGATAGTGCCAGTGAGTAAGTAAGTAAGAGCGATGAACAGACAGGCGAATAAAAATACTTCAATAACAGTGATTTACATGATCTTTATAGAAAATCAGATATAATCAGAACAGTTAAGTCACGTAGACTGAGAAGGACAGGGCAGGTGCCACGAATGGGGAATGAAAGAGAGGCATGGAAGATTTTTGTAAGAAAACCAGAGGGAAAACGCACAGTAGATAGACTAATAATGAAGTAGGAGATTAATATATATCATGATTTGAGGGAATTAGAATATACAGATGATGATTGGAAAACATTAGGGATGTGTGGAAAGCTTATGTCCTCTCAGTCAGGAAGCTATGGGTTCGATAGTGTCAGTGAGTTAGTTAGCTTTGGTTAGGGAGTTATTTCCCAACAATATGGATGCGAAACATGGACTCTAACTTTAAGGGAGGAGAAAATATTATGAGTTTTTGTGAATAAAGTTCTTAGAAAAATGTTTGGACTAAAGAGAGATGAACAGGCGATGGATAATACTACATAAGAATGAACAACATGATATTTACAGGAAACCAGATATGATAAGAAGAGTTAAGTCTCTTAGACTGAGAAAGTCAAGACATGTGGCACGAATGGGAAATGAAAGAGCGGCATGAAAGATTCTTGTAGGAAATCCAGAGGGTATACACCCAGTTGGTAGAACAATAATGAGTTGGGAGAATAACATTAACAGCGGTTTGAGGGAAGTAGATTTTACAGGGAATGATTGGAAAACATCTCAGGATAGGAATGTATGGAGAGCTTATGTCCGCGCTGCCAAGAACTAACTAGGTCGATATAGCCAGTGAGTTATTTAGACAGATTATCCATAAGTCATTGCTAACATAAGTAAATGAATTTGTGCTTACTCCGGTAGGTGTCCCTTAGTAGTACAATGTTAGAGCGCAGCGTGTAAAGCTGGAGATTGCAGGTCCGTATTTCTGCTCAGGTGCAAATTCTTCTGTCTACTTATGTTAACATTTTGGGGGACCGACATTCTTAACCACATATCAACCAAGTAGTGGTTGTATAACACTGGTCAACTTGATTTTTGTCTCATGAGTACCAATAGTTGTACTTAATGCAGTTTTATATCGTGTTTTCAAATATGTATACGGAATTTCTCCATCAACCACAGTTTTTTTTATTTCAATTTCAATTAATGGATTTAAATAATTATTTTTAATAAACGTTTTTTCGTCCACTTGTCCATTTCAAAATACAACCAAATCAGCTAACTCGGGAGATTTCAGCTATGGAAAAGAGATATCAAGGCAAATGGAATACTAATATGCTGGCCGATTATTGTTGGACCATCAAGAGGGATGCTCCACAGGCGAAATACAGCAGAAAATCGACATTTCTTACTTTCTAGGTGAGTCCGAATGTTCGAATATTGTGTAGTTACGAATGTAGAAAATATTAAAGTGTTTGAAATTATAAATTCCAGTCTCTCGGAAACCTTGCGTGATGGAGAAAAACTGATATCATATTTGAATTCAAGAGAAAAAATACTATCAGATTTCAATATTTTTCTTACTGAGACAAAAAAAGGTTTATTTTTGTTGCTCAGTGTTATCATTCAGATTTGTGAATAGCACGTGGTGATGTGAGGCCAGATGCCGAGTTAAGGGCAAGTGTATGCAAGGGATGTCACATTACGGATTTACTTTTGTGTATAACTTTGGAAGAAATGAAGTAAACGTGATATCACAGAATATATAAATGATTCTTTTCACTCGTTTGGTTTAATGAGTCGTTACTTAAGTCACCCAAAGATTCAGTCCTTCTCTGCTCCTTGATTAAAATATAACATTCTTCGAAATGTAAAGCACTTTAACCGAACAAATAATTTTTCATCACTTGCTATAAAATTGATTCTTCTAATTTGATATTACGTATCACAAAATTTTCTTTATTCTAATTTGTGATAATTTTTTCTTCAT
>JASPKZ010008303.1:0-77449 GCA_030220185.1 Diploptera punctata
GTAACTTAGACCTATGAAGAGATTTTTAACATGCGGTCATGCATTCCTGTATTCGATATGCCAGTGAGGTTGTTAATAATAATAATAATAATATAAATAATAATAATAATAATAATAATAATAATAATAACCATAATAATAATAATAATTATAATAATACTCCTAATAATAATACTAAAATAATCATAATAATAATAATAATAATGATGATGATTATGATCAGATTTATTACTTTATTTCAGACTTCAGATTATTTTAGTGCGTAAATCATTGACCGGAACCCATGGCTTTTGTTCTCTTCCGAAGGAAGAAAATCTCAGAATTTTTACGCCTTAAAAATCCATTGAACCCAGCCGAATTTGAACCCACAAACCCCGGATGTAGGACAAAAAGTGAGTTTGATAACCACTGGACCACTCGGGATAGACGCTTATTGGAATACTTTTTGAAAAAAAGGAAGAAAAAACCATTGGTCTTGATGGTCTATGTGTTAAGTTTCTTGCGTCTGTTCCCGAGGGCCGAGGGTTCATACCAGGTAGGAGTGGATTGATATTTTAGGCTGGAACATTCTTTGGTATGAAATGGAAATTAATATTTACGTTTATTTAACATTATATATATATATATATATATATATATACATATATATATGTATATATATACATATATATAGATAATAGATATATATATATATATACATACATACATACATACATACATACATAGCATACATACAATACATACATACATACATACAATACATACTAATACATACATATGTTTGATAAAGACACATTAGGGCTAGCACAGTTATATCACCGATTTTATTAATAACAGATTTTTAAATCTAAAAATGTGACACAATAAACATGTAAATATAAACTACAGGTTTCAATACTAAAAAATTATAAATCACCGTTGAGATTGTTGTTAAAAACAGTAAAAATTGTATCTATGATGACAACCGTCCTCAACAAATAAAATATTGTTTAAATTTTCAGCTAGGCCTTTTGGAACTAGTTCCATTTTGAAAGCTGTTCTATTGGGTATTGATTATGTTTTACGAACACGCTGTACTATGGGTTTATCTGATAGGTTCTATTTCATCCAACTGGTTATCATTTTTTGTTTCTTTCAATATTCCTATTTCCTGTAGGAAATCAATTTCTCTCTATATTATTGAATGGGTGTCACTTGTGTTAAATTGATGACCTGTGTTTGTAATATGTTTGGCGAAACTTAATTTTCCTCCGTTATGTCTGAAATGTCCACCGCTGTGGTCTCGAGGTAGCGTGCTGCCTTGTCACGCAGCGGGTCCGGGTTCGATTCCTGGTTGGGACAGGCTCCTGGGTGAGGTTTTTCGGGTTTTTTCGTCACCTTTAAGACAAATGTCTGGAAGCTTTAGGGCCTAACGGTCCCCGAAAATCATCCGGCCATCATCCTCGTCCTTATAATTATCATCATCATCCTTCACCGGTGTGGAAAGCAACGGGAAGCTACCACACTTATAATTCCCTAGTAACGCTGCAAAGCATAGCATGAAAATACTATGACTGCAGTGAAAGACCTGCCCTCGGGCAGAATTACTGTGGATGGATATCTAAAATCCCTGAAATTCTTGTTATCTTACTTCATCAACTCACCTACTTCTTGGACGTCCATATTTTCTCTTCCATACATATTTCTTTAAATATTTTCTTTCGTACTCGCTCTTCCGACATTCGTTCAACATGTTCTAACAACCTTAATATTCCTGTTTCGATAATTTTACAATATTTTTACTTTCTAATATTCTTTCCATTTCACCAATACTTCATATTCTGCATCTAATTACTAATGATTAATGTTGAAGAGCCAGTAAACCACTTCACAGATATAAATATTAATAACTAGCGTGACACCCGGCAGACGTTGTCCTGCCCGAACGTTCAATTCTCATGTCATGGGCGGACGATACAAATATGTTACTTTTTTACCATAAAATTCAGCAATTAGGACATAATTAGATATTATTAAATAAGTTCTCAAGAAAACCTCTTACAGCCTTCTGTTGTGAAAAAAAAAGAAAAATTGATGAGAGTGAGTCAAAACAGTTTTTTTTCAGCTAGATTTCATTTCTGACCCACTGTGCACCGGTCCCATACTGGCCGACATTCCATGAGAAAAATTTCTTCCCCCGTAGAGACTCGAACCAGTGAAGTCCCGTAGTTCTGCGCTAAGACTTCTTGCCTTAACTACTCGGCTACGGCGCGAGACTCTTGGTATCAACGAAAGACAAAAATGGTTATTGTGAGTTATCCGTAAGAGATTAGGGACTCTTGGTATCAATGAAAGACAAAAATGATTTTTGTGAGTTATCCGTAAGAGATAAACATATGCTGTCGCGCACTTTTTTGTAGAGCTTTTTGAGATATGCAGTTCTGTGTACATTCATTTTGTGTATTTGTTATGGTTTAGGCAGCGTAAGTCATTTAAGCGTCCAAAGAGCTACTTTTTTTTTACGTTTTCCACTATAAAGGGTGATTTTTAAGGGTGTAGGAGTTGAGTATCACAACTCTCTTATAGCCTATGTTCATCCCGGGAATCTCCTGAACATTTTGCAAAAAAAACCCATCACAATCGGATCAACGGTATGGCCGCGCATAAAGTACGAACAAACAAACAAACATTAATTTTTAATTATAAGGTAACTAAAAGGACTCTCAATATGCTTGGCATAGTTATTTAGTTAGGTATTGATCTTTCTCTTCTCACGCAGTTCTATGCAATAATTAAGTTAAGGATTTTTATGCATTAAAAGTTAAATTTGCAACGCAGTATATATTATTGAACTCTTTGTATGTAGAACTAAGACAAAAAGGTAGCCAGAAATTTTACTTCGTCAATACTTTATATTCTGCATCTACTTACTAATGCTGTTGATTAATATACAGAGTGCAACATAACTCAACGGCAAAATTTCAGGAATGAGTTCCTCATATGGTGAGAATAAATATAGTGTAGTACAACATGGGTCCGGAAATTGATAATTACAGAGTTATTCGAACTTTTATGAATGTTAGTACATGGCGAAAAAAATGCAAGGGACTTATTGGAGCGCTCTGTTCTGTCATGAAATGTTCAAAGTGACCTCCTTGTGCCTCAATACAAGCAGATTCTTCATATGTATACATCACAGCAGCCTAGAATCAACAGAAAACAGACTGTCAATAATTACTGTAAACCTTAATAACCTAACATTCATAAAAGTTCGAATAACTCTGTAATTATCAATTTGCGGACCCATGTTGTAATATACTTTTTTTTTAATTTCTCCATATGAGGAACTCATTCCTGAAATTTTGCCGTTGAGTTATGTTACATCCTGTAGCGGGTTCTTAGGTAATGTATTAGGTAGATCCTTTGCCAGCAGATATTTAAATGTCATGAGTTCGTATAAATATCGAAAAACTTTAAATTTACCATTACTCACTAAACCATTCACAAAGGAAGGCGGACTGACAAATTGGATCGTAATCACACTCCGGAGCTGAAGTGAATGAACATGGATCATGCTTCCAGCTTTCTTCCGTAGAGGAAGGAAATCACTTGAATTGGACAAGAATGACACCATAAGTAACAAAAGATGCTAAAACACCGCAAAGAAACTGAAAATCCAATTTGAAAAGATGACAAGCCGTAAATTCAAGACCGCAAGTTGAAATCTGGTGCAAGAAAAGTTTAATTTGCTGAAACATATCTGTTGACAATGGATATCTTGAGAGAACTGTATTGTGAATTATGTTATTTAAGGTATTTAGTTTGGTAACAGTCATGTGGCAAGTAATAACAATATACAGAAGTTCAGCCATGCCAATTAATTTCCATATTATAAAAGAAATAGCTTTTTCAAAATCACAGTTATATAAAAGTGTTATTAATGACGTTATGTTGCCAATTACAGTTAGAAATATCTTTACAAACTCCAATAATACCAGAAGGCCATACATAGAATTTAAAATTCGCGCTGCCTCACAAATTTCACCAAGAACATTTCGTAACTGAGGAATCACTAAAATGGGCATTATCATATCTTCAGTGCATTTACAAAGCTTGGACAAACGTTTTCGAATGATTTTAATACAACTACAGAAATGAAGAATCAATGCTATGTCTATAATATTACCAAATCTGTAATCTAAACATTTAGCTATTGAATCTCCAGTGATCCAAACTGAAGTATCATAAACAAGATACGGTAGAAAAATGAACATAAATATTAATATCTCAGGATCAGGTATCAGCTTCTGGTGTATCAATGAATATTTTGTCTTATTTAGTCTGTTAAGTTTGTTGTCTATTCGTGAGATCTTGGTCACAAATTCATACATCTTACATTTGTTGATTGTCAAATTAATAACAATTGCAAGAGAAGCAACTGCGGAATATAATGGTAAACAAACCAGCTCATTTACGTTTTCTGTTACACTTAAACTTAGCATATATTTCTGGTTGGGCATCACTAAAAGTATATCGCCTATAAATAAGAGGAATGCGAAAATTGTAGCCCATATCGTGATCATAATGTTGTTCTTGAATGTGTAGTCGATAGTAACTTCTTCAGGAAAATTATTCTTGTTGATTGTGTAGGGAGATAATCCCAAACATTTACACATCACATGGATATATTTTAAGTCTTTTGCAATATCCAGTGGCTTCAAATTTGCCATAGTTTAGTAATCTATACTCTTTCTATGCTCGAGTCAAATATATTTATAATATTCAAAATTAACATAATTTTTATTATCTACACAATCCTAGTCTTTGCTCCGGTTGAGTGACATAACATTACATTCTCCTACTCATATATTCACACCGCTCAACCCCAGATGCTTGTCAGCTCGCTTTCACTTTTATCCTCTAATAATAACGTCAAAACTATGTGTCAGATCGATGAAGTATTAAACATACTGAATCATAGAAAATCTCACACCACAGATAAGTCAGCTCGTTTATCTTCTAATTAAATCGTTATCGTTAGTTCGTAGGTAAAAAAAAATATCGTATCACAGAACATCTATCATTGTCATCTTTCAGTGTCTTACATCCCCGACGAGAATTCGTTACCAGTTAATTTCAGGAAATTCCGATAAACAATCTCTTTCAAGCAAATATTGACATTTATAAAAGCTTCATTATCTCGTGTTAAGGACATGTTTGCCAAAGTGATATTTCACGCATGCCCCATATACTTACTTCATGTGATTTTTCTCATGTATAACAATAACATACGCCACAGAAATGGACAAATATAGAGTGAGTTATTTTGGTTAGCTCTTCAAGTTTGACTGATGTGGGTTATTGCTATATTTCTAGAATATTCCCATACGTTGGCTATAATGTGGTATCTATAACTAATAAATATCTTCCAACATTACATACTGTTTGCATGACTTTTTTAGGTTATTTGTATCTCAATTTCTCATTTAGTTTATATTTTTTCTGGAGTTTCGTCGAAAAAATACCTTAGATAGTTATTCACATACTACTATAACACTGTAATTATTTTGTGTTTTGCCATTTTTTCTTCGAATTACAACAGACTGTCATTTGCACTAGAATCCACTCTTCCAGTGTTTTCAAACGGTCATATTATGATCAGACAGAAGGTAAGAGTTTAAAAATTATGTTAACGCTATAGGCTACTATGAAGCACTTGCGAGAAAAAATAAAAATTTAGTATAACATGATTTTAGTAATATGCGATATGTCGACCAATCATTTGAGAACATTACGTGTTGATTAAATAATACTAAATGCATGTTCTAAAAACATCAATATATTATAAAGGAAGTTTAATTTTATCTAAGTACTTCATAATATTGAATTGGCATAGCCATTAAGTAATTTAAATAAATATTCTTTATACCAATAGCCTATAATGGAATAACTTTAATCGATCTAATACTAGCACAACATAAAACATCTAAAGTGTTATCGAACCCGGAGGTTAATGACCGCGCGGACATGAACTCTCTATATATCCTTATCTAGAGCTAATTAATATTTTAAAATCATTCCCTGTGTCAGCGGTGTGAAAGCAAGCGCATTTTTATTACCATGAATACAGTCCCGGCACCATGCGTTTAATGTTGATGAAATAAATAATAGGGAGGGCGCATAAATGTCAATGTGAGAGAAAATGAACGGTTACAAAACCTAGAAGGAATATAATGTAAACTACAGTGTTATAAAAAACCTAACTTTCAATTTTATTCTACACAGTTTTTATATAAATAATAAGAAATTGTATTAGACTACAATTTTAAAATAATTGCATAAGTACTTCTGATGTCCCATCATCCAATTATAAATGTTCAGTTTTCACTATCAATACTTAAGGTTTTTAAAATACATTACGATACTCCGTTGAAGTCGCCATATAAAATGTTAAATATAAAATTAGTGCCTGATATTCTCAGTCATCCTCAACTATCAGCAGTATATATTTTGTAGGAGGCCTTTCGAAAACATGTTTCATCTTCTGCTTGTAATTTGGTACTGACTGTTGCTAGTAATGATTTTGTAAAGAGGGTTTAGGTCACTGGCTATGTTTTAGACATTCTTTGTTAAAAAATATGTTTGCAACAGTTTTGTGTAATTTTAGTTTAAGGATACAATATTTAAAACTATCTTTGCCTGACTGACAATTGAGTGAATATTTTAAGAATATATTACGAAACTCCATTGAGGTCACTATATAGGCCCTAAAATTTTGATATAAAAATTGGTACCTGATATTCTCAGTCATACTCAACTATCAGCAGTATATATTTTGTAGGAGGCCTTTCGAAAATATGTTTCATCTTCTGCTCCTACAAAATTTGTACTGCTGATAGTTAGGACTACTGAGAATATCAGGTACTAATTTTATGCTAAACATTTTATAAATATTGAAGGAAAAGCAGGCTTAAGGCTATCTCGGAGTATTGTCGTACAGCAGACGTATATTTCGCGCACTCTTTCTGGCGGGTGGGGACCGTCATATAGCCTAAGGACTACCTCTCCCTCTACATTCCAACCCCTAGTATAGACCTGAAAGAAAACGCTGTGTCAGTATTAATATTGAGATAGTTCTTGTCGGGATAATTTTGCGGCCAGTTCTAAGTTTAACTTAACTTAGAATCAGTTATAAAAACAAATGCTTCTTCACTAATAAATTGGTGAGTCGATATTTATAAGTACCAATTCACCCATTGTTTCCCCAAATACAATATTGACGTCTCGGACCCGCAAGTTTAGATGCTCTAGGGAGAGAGCTTGAGTTGCTGTGCAGCGCATTTTCATTCCAATACAAGTTAGGAAAGTTATCGATTATTATAGCCTGGAGGGTTCAGGGTTCAAAATGTGTCTCTGAATTTTGTCAGCTGACATCACCTAATTCACTAACGAAAAACTAAATAATAAGGAAACCACAAATTCTGGTCTTATTACTTGCTATTGATCATGTTTTAAAATAGTAAGTTAAAATGAAAAACCTGCAAATATTAATTACCTACTTAACCGGGATTTTCACGATATTTCTGTACCCAAGGTAGTCATTAAAAGTTAATAACATTTCCTAAATTAATCATGCTATGCTTGCAGCTTTACTAGGCAATTTTGGGTGTGGTAGCTTCCCGTTGCTTTCCACACCGGTGAAGGATGATGATGATAATGATGATGATGGCCATATGGTTTCGGGAACCGTTTGGGCCTTAAAGTTTTCCTAACATTTGTCTTAGAAGTGAGGAAAAACCCTGATATAAACCTCACCCAGAAAAACTGCCCCGACCGGGGATCGAACCCGGGCCCGCTGCGTGACAAGGCAGCACGCTACCTCAAGACCACAGCGGTAGACGATTTTTATGTAACGAACAAAAAGTTTCTTGTATTTCCATATAATCCTGAAATATAATTAAATATTATATTCTACCATGTTTGAATATATTATAGATATTTTATAAGGGTACTTAAATTATTATTGCAGCGACCAAAATAAAAGTGCCCTGGGAACTTGCGGGGATACCGATATATATATATATATATATATATATATATATATATATATATATATATATATAAAACCTTGGTTATCAGGATTCCCCCCCCCCTTAATTTGGGTCCATTTACTCGATAAAGCAAGTGGGATGATCTGTTGTTTTGTTTAGAATATCAAGATATACTCATTTTCTGTATTGCTTCCACATCAAATTTCAACAGATTCCATAGCGTGGTTAGGTAATTTGATATTTTATGCTTTAAGTTTTACCAAGTTAATAATATGCTGCGAAGCATAACTAGAAAAATAAACATTTTCTAAGAATTCCAGAGAAACATAAAGTGGCAGCCTAACGTGGGAAATACAGAAACATGGTATAAAATTCGCTTCGGAAAATTACGTTTCCAAAATATTGTCATGTCAACTGAAAATAAAATTAATATTCCCAGATTATTTATACAAGAGATAGTAATCATTAACAAGTACAAAGTAAATTATAATATATATATATATATATATATATATATATATATATATATATATATATATATATACACACACACATATATACACACACAGGGTGTCCCATTCAAACCTCCCACATTTTAATTAATCATAACTACCAAAGTATGCGGAATTATGAAATGATGCCGGTATTAAACGAAACAGAAACTCAAAGAATTTTCATTGCCACACACTAAAACACCTCTAGATGTGCATCATTAGTAGCACGAACAATATCAAGTCTGTTTTCGATTTCGAGCCACGTTCTGTCCAACATGACCATTGGTACTGTTGCAATTGTGTCAAGGATACGGGTTCGTAAATCATGAAGATCTTGTACTGGATTCGCAAACACACGGTCTTTTACATACCCCGAGAGGAAGAAGTCCAGTGGATTGATTTTGTTTTATGTCGTTATTGTCCAACATTGCGACAGATGAATTAACTGCAACAATGAAAACAAACATTCTTTGATAATGTTGAGTGATTCCGGGTTCTGTGGCCGTGGTCCATAGTTGGTGTTGATGTTGATACCAGACGTTTCGCCCTCAACTGCGGAGGGCATCTTCAGTGGCGAGTGCTTCTAGGCGTGTTTCCTGGTCGGAAGCTCTACTTAGAGTGAACGCTGCGGGTGTTGTATTGATACTAGTGGTGGGAGCAGGGTGAGCGGGCGTGGCTCTTGCTGATTGGCTAATGGTCGTCTCCTTGTTGTCCCTAGTGTTAATGCATTTATTTCTAGTGTACGGTACCAGGCCTTAGACAGTTTAATACCTTCCTCTTTTCTGTTAATATTTTCCTTATGCTTGTGTATTTCTATAGCCTCTCGATATAATCTAGGGAAATAATAGGAAGTTGTGGCTAAAACTTGTGTATCATCGAATAGAATCTGGTGTCCATTCATAATGGCATGTTCTGCTACAGCCGATTTATTCCATTTCTCCTTGTCTGCAGTTTCTTTTGTGTTCTGATAAACGGGTGGCTATACTTCTTTTTGTGGTCCCTATGTATGGTTTACCACACGAACAAGGAAGTCGATATACGCCGCAAGTGGAGAGAGGTGGCCGAGGATCCTTAGCTGAGCGAAGGCAGTCTTCTATTTTTCTTGTAGGTCTGTAAACTGTTTTTATGTTGTATTTTCGTAGGAGTTTTCCGATACGATCTGTGACTCTTTGTACATATGGTAAGTAGGCTATGCTGGTTGAGGGTGTGTTATCCATTCTGACGTGCTGTCTTCGTGGATGTATGGTTTGTCTTATTTCCTTGGATGTGTAGCCATTTTTCTGGAAACAATTGAACAGAACCATCTGTTCAATTGTTTCCAGAAAAATGGCTACACATCCAAGGAAATAAGACAAACCATACATCCACGAAGACAGCACGTCAGAATGGATAACACACCCTCAACCAGCATAGCCTACTTACCATATGTACAAAGAGTCACAGATCGTATCGGAAAACTCCTACGAAAATACAACATAAAAACAGTTTACAGACCTACAAGAAAAAATAGAAGACTGCCTTCGCTCAGCTAAGGATCCTCGGCCACCTCTCTCCACTTGCGGCGTATATCGACTTCCTTGTTCGTGTGGTAAACCATACATAGGGACCACAAAAAGAAGTATAGCCACCCGTTTATCAGAACACAAAAGAAACTGCAGACAAGGAGAAATGGATAAATCGGCTGTAGCAGAACATGCCATTATGAATGGACACCAGATTCTATTCGATGATACACAAGTTTTAGCCACAACTTCCTATTATTTCCCTAGATTATATCGAGAGGCTATAGAAATACACAAGCATAAGGAAAATATTAACAGAAAAGAGGAAGGTATTAAACTGTCTAAGGCCTGGTACCGTACACTAGAAAATAAATGCATTAACACTAGGGACAACAAGGAGACGACCATTAGCCAATCAGCAAGAGCCACGCCCGCTCACCCTGCTCCCACCACTAGTATCAATACAACACCCGCAGCGTTCACTCTAAGTAGAGCTTCCGACCAGGAAACACGCCTAGAAGCACTCGCCACTGAAGATGCCCTCCGCAGTTGAGGGCGAAACGTCTGGTATCAACATCAACACCAACTATGGACCACGGCCACAGAACCCGGAATCACTCAACATTATGATTACCGGCCGTGAAAGCCTGCATTCAACTATTAAACATTCTTTGAGTTTCTCTTTCTTTTAATACAAACCTCATTTCATAACACCGCATACGTTAAGAGTTATGATTAAGGGGCGGATTTCTATGACCTAAAAATGACAAATATGCATGCATTTATGACCTAAAAAGGTTTAAATATGACCCAAAAAGATAAAAATATGACCTTATAATTGTATGAATTTTTTACCCATACTATATTAATTATTCATTCATATACATTTTCAATTGTATCATAAGAAAAAGGAAATCCTCACTTCTTAATTCAGCACTTTATGTAATCTGTAAATTAAAAAAAACTATGTTAGAGAAGAATAATTATTGGAACTTCAAAAAACAAGAAAAATAATAATTAAGAGAAATATATAAATGGATTGCGCACAAATGTGCAAAGATGATAACACAACAATCACCAACACTTTAAATTTGTCTTGCGTAATCACAAATTGTTTTTGTTCTTTGTGTACATTTTCGATGTGATATCTTTCGCATTTCTGTTCACATACTTCGCATATGCATGCCATCTTCGGGTCATAGAATGTTTTATCTTTACACATTAGGTGGTGGAATCCATGTACGCTTAGTCTTGTGATGACGTGTCTTATCTGGAAATTTGCTTCTGTCCAGTCCCTGTCTATCATCGCTCCGGTGCTGAAGAATTCCGGCCATACTTCCTCTCTTTTCCTGCGTAGACTTTGTAGAGCATGTTCATAGGGTTCCGTGGTTGGTAGTAGGTATGTTGTTTTCAGGTCCTCGATAAGGAAAGTCTCCCTTGCCAGTAGGTACACTAGACGGCTTCTTGTCGTTCTTGATACTCCTATTGCCCTTTTTATGTAAGTAGCTTTCACTTTTTCCAGTGTATTCAGATTAGCTTCTGTAAGATGTGGCCATATGATTTCTATCCCGTAAGTTATTATTGAGAGGATCTTTGCATTTAATAGTTTCATAGCTGATTCCAGGCTTAGAGCTTGTATATTGCGTATATCATTTATTGTCATTATTGCTTGTGTTGATCTTTCTGCTAAGTGTTTTGTGAAGCTTCTTCCACTGGGTTGTAAAGTAATGCCTAGATATTTAAACTCCTTTACTATTTTGATGTTATCTTTGTCCAGTTTTATTTCTGTTGTGGCAGGGATCTTTCCTCCCTTTCTGAACACCATAATTTCTGTTTTTCTTTGTTTATATAGAAGCTGTGGGTTTTACATCATTCTTCCACAGTTGTTGCGGCGTTCTGAAGTTTACTTATATCCGTTGATCCGATTATGATGTCGTCTACGTATGCATATACGAAAATTTCTTCTCCTAGGTCTTTCTACTTTCTCCTTAACAGTCCTTCGTCTGCCATTATGAAATATTCCTAGGCTCAATGTGTCTCCTTGCAGTACCCCATTTATCTTCAAGTATAGTTTTTTTGACTTTTGAGGCTCCATCTGATATACCACTATGCTTTTTGTCTTTCATTATTGATGTAAACGATTTGGGTCCACGCGTTCCCCTCTCCTAAGATACTTTTTAAATTTTGCTTAGTTCTTAATCCTCTGTCCATTAGAGCGAAGGCTGTCGTAAAATCCTACTCACACAGTGGACACTTTCTGTTTTCTATCGAGTGCGTCCTCTATGTTTTGAAGGAGGGTGTCTCCAATTCACTGGCCGATGTGAGTTGACTCTCGTCTTTCCTGAATCCAAATTGCGCGTCAGGTAGGTTTTCTTCGATTTTTCCCCTCTCCCCCTAGTCTAATGTGTACTAATTTTTTTGTTAGTTTTCTTGAAGGGAACGTTTTCAAGAGCGATGCCCCTGTACTTGTTAGGGGGTTTGTTTTGGATCCCCTTTTTCCTTTGTATATACCTTTTATCGTCGAGTTTCTCCATTGTCTTGGAATTCTTCCTAGTTCTATACCTTTGGTATATAGTTGTTGTCCATATGGCTCTCAATGTGTCACTTGTGTTTTTGAGGTGTTTCATTATAATAGTCATCATACTCTGGGCCAGATGACTTCTTCTGTTCGTTGCTTTGGTTTATTGTTGTTTCTTATTTCTGCATAGGTTGATAAGGGGCTCCATCCTGACTGTGTGTCTGTGTTTTTGGGTCTTGATTTCTCTGTTGGCTCGGGTGTCTCTGCCGTCCTTGTTGACAGTGAATGATAGTAGGGAAGAAAATCAATAATTCATCATACCTGGTTTAGTTTCCATCAGCAGCAAAATTAAATTGGATGACGAGTTGCATTTTAAGGGGTCCAAACTGGAAACCTCTTCTCATTGTCAGACATATGTGTCTCTCCTTAATCTGGAGAAACTAAGTTCTACAATCCCACTCAGGTTTCAGGAGCATATTTGGAAATAAGTTAATTCATCTGGGAAAAATTCCGGCTCAAAACTCTTTAACTTTTGGCTTCAAGCCCAAAGAGAATGTCACTGATCTTAGTAAGGTTTAAATAACCTATATTAGGCTGCTAATACTCTTTGCAGTCTTTGCAGTAAATATTTTCCCAGCCCACTTTATACCCCTTTTCATTACCATACCCTTTTCTCCGACCTTAAGGCCTCACTCTTCAATTTCTTTCACAATTTTTTAGTGAGCGTACTTAAGTTGAAAAGTCCTAACGGTTTTCTAGCCGGGTAATTTCTCCTGATATTTGACTGAAGGGTTGACTTTATATAAATCCAATTTGCTCCCAGGGTTGGTGAGCGAAACGCCATCTGCCCCAATTTTCATGGCTTGCGAAACAACACTTTCACAATTCTTGAACTACTTTTGTAATGCAACATAATTGGTACAATATTATGTGGCAGCAGGAAGCCAAGTTCCCCAAAGAGTCAGTATAGGTTGAGGAGGAAGAGGTAAAGTTGGAGCAATTTCTTTGAATTTCTGTATTCTGAGTGGAGCTTTCAAAAATATTTTCTTCCCATTAAAAATCAGCCTGTTTACATCAGAATAATTGCCGCGAATCTCTTCTGCCACTCTTATGTAAACCATGCGCAAGGCATGTAACATGGATCATGTTGGGATAAAGTATCTTCAGTCCTTTGGCCGCCTTTGTCATATACGAGGCAGCATCGGTTAAATGGAGTAAAATGTTCTCTCTTTTTACACCATCTGGCCAGAGTAATTTCATTGCATTATCGAAGAGCACTGCAATAGTTGAATTACTTACCTTTTGAGGGCTTCACATGTTAGGAGAGACACTTCACCAGACCGATAATCTTTTAGAATGCCAACAATGTCATAGGCTACATATCTACCATCTACGTCACTTGTTTAATCTTTGGAAACCCATATCTTGTTATTGCCAATAGAAGATGTATGTTTCAACACATATTCGTAGCAGGTAGATATATATAGTTTTTCCTCAGAGTCGATTCATTGGGTATTGGATGAGATATATACTTCTCAAAAAAAAAAGACCTAAAGCTAGCACTATTTAATTTTTTAAGGGAATGTTTGAAGTCACCACCATTTTACAAAGATCCTTATAAAATTCTGAAGGGGTATCCGATGAAGCTGCAGTTGAAGAAGAAGCTGTCTCAAACATCAGCCACTGCCTTTTTTCCATGGAGGTAGCTGTCGTTGAACCCTTCTTATGTTTAGCAGTATCACAATGTTGTTGTTCATTAAATCCCTTTTTTGCCGATACTTTAACTTCACACAGTTTACAATATAAAATAACACCATCAGTAATAAAAATCTTCTCCCCAAACTCTCGTACAAAATTCCTTAATTTTACACTCTCAGAACATGTACTTTTAGGCATGGTGATATCGAACTAAAGCTGAGGTCTCAATAGGAATGCACAGGAACATTTCAGAGGACTGATGGATGTGGGGGTGATAAATTGCACGGAACAAAGCAGAAAACCTGACACCAAAAGATTAGGGTGAGATACAAACATTCAAAGTTGTTGATCCATATTTGGTTCGTCTTCCGGGCTTATAGGCCGTGATCTGGTTGTCTTCATACTCGACGTTTCGTCTACTGCTGCGGTAGACCTCATCAGGAGATACTGTGTGATCTCTGTGAACTCCTCAACAGTCGGCTGCAGACTGGCTGGTCGTTGGAAACTGTCTCTCTATTTATAGCTAAACCCCGGGAGGTGGGGTTTCTGACCTGACTGAGTTTTGTGCGGTTGTGCCGTTTGCAGAAGTCATAGGCTTCATTGTCGTGTTATGCAGTGCTGGGATCCAAATTTTGTTTATCTTCATGGTTTCTTATTTTATTGAAGGAATTTTTATGTTAATATATTTCGATGGCTTCTCTGTATAGTCTGGTGTAGTAATGTGATGTTTGTGATAATACCTGAGTATCTTCGAATCTTATAATATGTTGCTGGTTGTTCATCAAGTGTTCCGCTACGGCCGATTTTTCATTTTGTTTTAGTCTGCAGTGTATCATGTGTTCTTGTAATCTTGTGTTGATCATTATTTTTGTTGTACCGATGTACACCTCCCCACAACTGCACGGGATACAATATATACCGGCATGACTTAAAGGATCTCTAGTGTCTTTGGCTGGGCGCAGTATATTGCTGATTTTTTGTGTTGGTTTGTAGGTTGTTGATACTTTTTTTCGTCCGATTATCTCTGTTGTTGTTTTGATATAAGGTAGGTAAACCTTACCATTTGTCTCTTCCTTGTTTTCGTTTTTGGACCTATATTTCTTGGGATTCATGGCTCGACGAAAATCTGTTTTGCTGTATCCGATTCCGATTGAGGGTCTTTCCACTTTTCAGCGGTTGCCCTTTTACCGGCCGGCTGCTGGCTCTTCACATCCACATGTGTCAATCACAGAGGTAGATGATCAACAGCCAGTGTAGGGGTGACATGTGGTTAGCATGTCGAGTCCCCCAGCCGTTATAGCTGGTTCCTCAACCTGGAGCCGCTACTTATTGTAGCTACCCAATTGCCTCACGATGCTGGGTGGGCACCGGTCCCATACTGGCCGAAATACCATGAGAAAATGTCTTCCCCCATGGAGACTCGAACCAGCGCAAGTCCCGTAGCTCTGCGCCAAGGCTTCCTACCTTAACCGCTCGGCTACGGCGCGGGACATTTTTGCTGTATCCATTGGTTAGAAAAGCTGCATGGAGATGATTGATTTCTTCTTGCAGATACTGTGGTTCCGAAATCCTTTTGGCTCGTTCAACCAGGGTTTTTATTATCCCGCGTTTTTATCTCGGATGGTGGTTAGACTGTTTATGTAGGTATCTGTCTGCGTGAGTATTTTTTCCTGTAAACCTTGTGTCCAAGTGTCATGTCCTGGTTTCGGATTACCAAAACATCCAAAAACGGTAGGCTGTTGTTTTGTTCTTTTTCCAGGGTGAATTGGATGCTGGGACAAATCCCATTTATGTGTTTCTTGAAGTTATCTAGTTTCTCCTCACCGTGCTCCCAAATGACGAAGGTGTCATCCACATATCTCAGCCAAACTGTGGGTCTTAAGGCAGCATTCTCCAAAGCCTGGATTTCAAATTTTTCCATGTAGAAATTTGCTATTACGGGACTTAATGGACTTCCCATGGCCACGCCATCTATTTGTTCGTAGAATATACCTCTCCATTGAAAATAAGATTCTGTGAGACATATGTTGTAGAGCGCTGTTATGTCTGGAGGAAAGAGTTCTTGTAAGTATGTCATAGTATCTCCGATAGGTACCTTAGTGAATAATGCAACCACATCGAAGCTTAGTATTATGTCATTCGGCTTGAGTTTCAGAGTGTCTATCTTTTCTATGAAGTGCGTGGAGTCTCTTACAAAAGTCTCAGTTTTACCAATATGTGGTTTCAGCAGTGAGGCGAGATACTTGGCGAGTTCATATTTAGGTGAACCAATGGCCGAAACAATAGGTCTGAGTGGTGTTCCTTCCTTGTGTATCTTAGGTAATCCATACATTCTAGGTGGCAATGCTTCTGATTAGCACAATCTTTGTTTAATGTCTTCATCCAGTGAGGAACTCTTGATAAGTTTATTAGATTTACGTAGAACCCTTGCTGTGGGATCATTTTTAAGAATCTTGTATGTCCCTGGATCTAAAAGCTGTTGTATTTTCTGGTTGTATTGCTCGGTTTCCATGATGACGGTAGCATTTCCTTTATCTGAAGGGAGAATGGTGATATCTTTGTCTGAGTTTAAAGTTAGTAAAGATTCTTTTTCTTTTCTTGATAAATTGCTCGTAGGTGGTTTGCTTTTCGGAGAATGCGGGACACTTAGCCCCTTATTTCCTCACTCTGATGAAGAGGCAGTGTCCCGCATTCTCCGAAAAGCAAACCACCTACGAGCAATTTATCAAGAAAAGAAAAATAATCTTTACTAACTTTAAACTCAGACAAAGATATCACCATTCTCCCTGCAGATAAAGGAAATGCTACCGTCATCATGGAAACCGAGCAATACAACCAGAAAATACAACAGCTTTTAGATCCAGGGACATACAAGATTCTTAAAAATGATCCCACAGCAAGAGTTCTACGTAAATCTAATAACCTTATCAAGAGTTCCTCACTGGATGAAGACATTAAACAAAGATTGTGCAAATCAGAAGCATTGCCACCTAGATTGTATGGATTATCTAAGATACACAAGGAAGGAACACCACTCAGACCTATTGTTTCGGCCATTGGTTCACCTACATATGAACTCGCCAAGTATCTCGCCTCACTGCTGAAACCACATATTGGTAAAACTGACACATTTGTAAGAGACTCCACGCACTTCATAGAAAAGATAGACACTCTGAAACTCAAGCCGAATGACATAATACTAAGCTTCGATGTGGTTGCATTATTCACTAAGGTATCTATCGGAGATACTATGACATACTTACAAGAACTCTTTCCTCCAGACATAACAGCGCTCTATAACATATGTCTCACAGAATCTTATTTTTAATGGAGAGGTATATTCTACGAACAAATAGATGGCGTGGCCATGGGAAGTCCATTAAGTCCCGTAATAGCAAATTTCTACATGGAAAAATTTGAAAAACAGGCTTTGGAGAATGCTACCTTAAGACCCACAGTTTGGCTGAGATATGTTGATGACACCTTCGTCATTTGGGAGCACGGTGAGGAGAAACTAGATAACTTCAAGAAACACATAAATGGGATTTGTCCCAGCATCCAATTCACCCTGGAAAAAGAACAAAACAACAGTCTACCGTTTTTGGATGTTTTGGTAATCCGAAACCAAGACATGACACTTGGACACAAGGTTTACAGGAAAAATACTCACACAGACAGATACCTACATAACCAGTCTAACCACCATCCGAGACAAAAACGCGGGATAATAAAAACCCTGGTTGAACGAGCCAAAAGGATTTCGGAACCACAGTATCTGCAAGAAGAAATCAATCATCTCCATGCAGCTTTTCTAACCAATGGATACAGCAAAACAGATTTTCGTCGAGCCATGAATCCCAAGAAATATAGGTCCAAAAACGAAAACAAGGAAGAGACAAATGGTAAGGTTTACCTACATTATATCAAAACAACAGAGAAAATCGGACGAATACAACGTATCAACAACCTACAAACCAACACAAAAAATCAGCAATATACTGCGCCCAGCCAAAGACACTAGAGATCCTTTAAGTCATGCCGGTATATATCGTATCCCGTGCAGTAGTGGGGAGGTGTACATCGGTACAACAAAAATAATGATCAACACAAGATTACAAGAACACATGAGACACTGCAGACTAAAACAAAATGAAAAATCGGCCGTAGCGGAACACTTGATGAACAACCAACAACATATTATAAGATTCGAAGATACTCAGGTATTACCACAAACATCACATTACTACACCAGACTATACAGAGAAGCCATCGAAATACAGTATATAAACATAAAAATTCCTTCAATAAAATAAGAAACCATGAAGATAAACAAAATTTGGATCCCAGCACTGCATAACACACAACGAAGCCTATGACTTCTGCAAACGGCACTACAGCACAAAACTCGGTCCGCGCAGAAACCCCCCCCCACCACCCGGGGTTTAGCTATAAATAGAGAGACAGTTTCCAAAAAAAAAATCTTCAATTAACTTATAAACAAACATAATAATTTATATTACTTCAAAATGAAATTATCATCAGTAAAAGATAAAAATTTCATTAACATATTCAAGCAGAAGAAACCATCCATATATTGATAACAATTGCAATAACAATAGAAATCACAATAGCACGGATACATTTATATGAGAAAAATATACCTCTGATATACATTAAATCAAACCATTTATTTTTTTTGCTTCCAAAGCTAGAGAGGGTGTGTCATGTCTTATCGCATGTCTCAGTGTGCTGAAGAATATTAAGAATAACATAGAAAATAAATTCACCTAGAAACTGAAAGCAGGATTGGTGTGTCTAATCACTGGACCTTTGGTACCGGACTACGGCTAGTTATTGTGGGCAGGGGATATATTATTAAATATCAACGACGAAATAATTAATACAGGAGATATATCATTAAATAACAACGACGAAATAATTAAATCACAAGGGCTAAAGAGGGTTAGAAATCCCTAGAGATAGCCGGAAGTTGTTGTTCACCATCGAACAATTCCCATATAGTCGGCCAGGGACGCTTCCATAAAAATGAATGTTTCCCTGACGGACATAAAGGGGAAATGGATGTTTGAGAAGTGACACAATTTCCAATACATAGTGGTGGTGGTGACGACCAGCCAGTCTGCAGCCGACTGTTGAGGAGTTCACAGAGAGCACGCAGTATCTCCTGAAGAGGTCTACCGCAGCAGTAGACGAAACGTCGAGTATGAAGACAACCGGACCACGGCCTATAGGCCCGGAAGACTATCCAAATATGGATCAAGACGCCGACCGTGAAAGCCTACAATTATATATTCAAAGTTGTCTTCTATTGTCCAGTGCAAACGTTTGCTACCTGTTAACAGAAACCTTCCAAACAAGTGAACTGTGAAACTGACGATTTTTGTAGAGATACAATGTTGGTTATTTCGAACCGGCTTATGACTAAAATGTGACTTGATCATACAGATAAGAAGATATATGACCAATGATCTGAAAAAGTGAGAAATATGACATTTAAAACCCAATAAAAACACTTAATCTTAATAATAAGGCATGTATAAATAATCAATTGAGTTGGTGTTTACTTGATGAAAATCCATTACTTATTTAATTAAATTAAAATAAAACTTACACTTTTATGTGATTTTCATATTTATTAAGATATAATTTAGTTACAGCTGTTTCGGTACATTGTACCTTCTTCAGACATGTTAACAAATTAATGAATTATGTTATTATAGTACATGACAACTGTATCTATGCAACAATATTTTTTTATAACCTGTATTATAAATTTAACAGAGGCGATTCATTCAAATCTAGTTGGGGATTTAACAGTTTATTACTACTTTTCAATTTATCTATTTCTACAGCTTCTAAAAGGTCCAACTTCTTTCCTTTGTCACCAACATGTAAAATTTAAAATTTGGATCAAAACAATGATTATATTGGAGTAGGTGGTTAGCATATTTTGAATTATCTAAATTTCTGTTATATGTTCTTATATGTTCCTTTATAGGAGAGATAAAAGGTCTGCCAGTTTGTCCTATATAGACATTGTCACATGTGCCACACTTCAATTTATATACATCTGATAATTTTTCTTTTTTGTTTTGGTTTTATTGTTTTTTATTATATTTTGTAAAGTTTTATTAGTTTTAAATGCCTAATGTTCAACTTTTTAAAGTGTTTAGATATTTTATTAGAAAGTGGGCCTATGTATGACATTAAGACATTTTTCTTTATGTTTTTCTTGGGTAAAGGAAAAACTTTGTTAATTGCTTTTTTGTAATGAATTTTCTTAATTAAATTCTCTATAATTTTAGGGTCATAGTTATTAATAACAGCTAATTGTTTAATAATATTCAGTTCGTTATTATATTCCAAGGGTGAAAGAGGGATATTTAAAAGTCTATGAATGTAACTATATAAGTATTTGTACTTACTTGAAGCTTAGAATATAATATGACATGTCATATGAATCCGTCCCTTAGTTATGATTAATTAAAAATGTCGGAGATTTGAATGAGACAGGGTGTATTTTGATGTATGTAACTAACCATTGCTCAAGAAAACACAACTTGAAACAAATCCCATACAGGTTGTTTCTATATTCAATTGAAATTTTATTTAATAAAATTAAATTTGTTACACGGGAACTAATTCCTGTGTAGTGCTGCCAATATATAAGTAGGTTTTTTTTTGTCACGAGGCATCCTTTTTACCCTGAGAATTCATAGTAGGTTCTTCAGAATCTTTCATCCTCGTGTTAATAGCATTACAAGGACATATCTCCTGTACTTCATACACCGCGATACTTCAAAAAAGAGTTTTTTTAATTAATTCAATTTAGACATGTATATAAAGACAATATCTCAACATCAGTAGATATTATTTGCCGTAAAATTGAATGTGTAGTTAAGGTACATGTCGATCCCTGTTTTATCAAAAGTTTCACAATTGTTCGTCTAAAAGAGTATTGTGGCGAAGGTTAAAAAAAAAAGTGCAGAATGAATGTCCGCATAGAGAATCAGGTAATCTTGAATGTCAATAATGCACGCAATTAATGCCAAGTTCTAGGAAACATGAAATTACATATTTTTTTAACTTACACCAAATACTTACTTACATTATAAATTACATTATACATCTGGATTTGTATAAGTTTTAAAGTGAAATAATACCTTACCTGTGGCGCGCATTTCAACCTGACATACAGTTACATTTCATTATATTGCAAGTTGAATATTTATAGGTACCTACCTTCTAATGCCCCGGCAACATCGCTTATCCCGATATTTAACCCCCTTGGAATCAGGGTAGCCCAGTTATTCCCCCAGGCACTTGGGTGCGTTTATAGCGTGATCCGCGGTATTTAATCGCATAATTGACCCCTCGAGTAATTTCTCCCCAGTGTTTTTGATATATTATTTTTAAATCCACATATGATACTATGTACGTTACCTATGTCAAAAATGTTCTGTAACAACTTTGGATAATCTTATGAAAATTTCAAGTAAAACATAAAGGAATTCTTGGAAAATCCATTCCTTCTACAAAGACCTAACGGTACCTGCAAGTCTCTGTCATCCACACATCTGTTGTCGTTAGTCTGAATAGAGTTAAGTATCGTATTCACTCCTAAATCTTGAGGAAAAAAGGGGGGAAATCTCCAGTAAATACGGTTATAGACCGTCAACACTCGGGTATTCCGATATTTAATCCCCTCGGAATCAGGGTAGCCCAGTTATACCCCCAGGCAATGGGTCCGTTTAACGCGCGGTCCGCGGTGTTGATACTATACCCCGTCAACACATCG
This sequence comes from Diploptera punctata, assembly GCA_030220185.1. Taxonomy (NCBI): domain Eukaryota; kingdom Metazoa; phylum Arthropoda; class Insecta; order Blattodea; family Blaberidae; genus Diploptera; species Diploptera punctata. The sequence continues at coordinate 22,062 of JASPKZ010008303.1, forward strand.
GGTATCCCGATATTTAACCCCCTTGGAATCAGGGTAGCCCAGTTTTCCCCCAGGCACTTGGGTGCGTTTATAGCGTGATCCGCGGTATTTAATCGCATAATTGACCCCTCGAGTAATTTCTCCCCAGTGTTTTTGATATATTATTTTTAAATCCACATATGATACTATGTACGTTACCTATGTCAAAAATGTTCTGTAACAACTTTGGATAATCTTATGAAAATTTCAAGTAAAACATAAAGGAATTCTTGGAAAATACATTCCTTCTACAAAGACCTAACGGTACCTGCAAGTCTCTGTCATCCACACATCTGTTGTCGTTAGTCTGAATAGAGTTAAGTATCGTATTCACTCCTAAATCTTGAGGAAAAAAGGGGGGAAATCTCCAGTAAATACGGTTATAGACCGTCAACACTCGGGTATTCCGATATTTAATCCCCTCGGAATCAGGGTAGCCCAGTTATACCCCCAGGCAATGGGTCCGTTTAGCGCGCGGTCCGCGGTGTTGATACTATACCCCGTCAACACATCGGGTATCCCGATATTTAAACCCCTCGGAATCTGGGTAGCCCAGTTATACCCCCAGGCACTTGGGTCCATTTAACGCGCGGTCCGCGATGTTGAATATTATAGCCCGTCAACACTCGGGAATCCCGATATTTAACCCCCTCGGGATCAGGGTAGCCCAGTTATACCCCCAGGCAATGGGTCCATTTAACGCGTGGTCCGCGGTGTTGATACCCCGTCAACACTCGGGAATCCCGATATTTAACCCCCTCGGGATCAGGGTAGCCCAGTTATACCCCCAGGCCTTTGGGTCCATTTAACGCGCGGTCCGCGGTGTTGAATATTATATCCCGTCAACACTCGGGAATCCCGATATTTAACCCCCTTGGGATCAGGGTAGCCCAGTTATACCCCCAGGCATTTGGGTCCATTTAACGCGTGGTCCGCGGTGTTGATACTCCGTCAACACTCGGTTATCCCGATATTTAACCCCCTCGGGATCAGGGTAGCCCAGTTATACCCCCAGGCCTTTGGGTCCATTTAACGCGTGGTTCGCGGTGTTGATATTACCGTATTTACTCGAATAATTTCCCCCCCCCCTTTTTGAAGGTTTAGGAGTGAAAATTCGAATGGGGGAAATGATGCGATGACTATGAAAATATCAATACGCTATCATATAGACATCTACTTGTAACAATTACACTTGAAGTGTAACTGTAAGACATTCTTCGCATAGGTACTTGAATGGTTTATTTCACAAACTACAAGTAACGTTTTGGGCAAGTTGGGGTAATAGCGAAATCGCATTCTATTTATCACTTGGAACAGAAACAACACAAGTGAGGTTACTATTGAACATAGTGGGACGTCGTGAAAATGACACCATGTTAGTCAGTGACTGTTATTGTTTCTGCACTAAACAGCCTACGCATGGAGGAAATAACTATCTAATAATCAAAAGGAGTGATCGAATTTACACTTTGAGGGACTATTGAATCAATTGTCATCTCAAACCAGAAGATGAGATTTCAAGTAGAAATCCCAAATTATATTTGAAGAGAAAAATTATACGCTCAGATTGGGGTTTGAACCCAGAATCTTTGGCTTTCTAGGCCAGTGCTCTACCATTGAGCTATCTGAGAAACTCCAATCAACACGCAAATTTCTCTCTTATACGCTGTTAATTCCCGATCGCCGAATGCTACGAGCAATTGCTAGATCACGCGAACAGCGGTTTCTTTAGATTGTTCTGACATATTATGTCAGACTATTTAGTTGGTGGCCAAAAATAAAAAATAAAAAAGTGGCTTCTCAAAAAACACCAGGAAGAGGAGTTCAAAGCAGCAGAAAAAACTTTTTAAAATTACCCAATACATGCAATTTAGCCACTGTATCACTAATAATGGTGCAGTTATCGCACGGAATTTTATTGATGGCCTACAGTATCGTACATTCCGTATGATTAAATAATGATCGAGTAACTTTTCCTGCCACATCAGCGTATCCTGAAGGACGTCTTCCAATAAAGAAGAAAACGATTGATGACAATCTCAAGCTAATCGAGTATTTCCCTCAAGAGGAAGAAATTACTAGCTTCTATTACGTAGTTGGCAAGTGTGTGATTAATGTAATTTACAAAGTGTTTCCATTGACTGAATCAGTTTGTAGAAAGTAGTTATTTTGTTTATTATTATATGGGCATATTAATATCCTTCTGTAAAATATTAAAGGTATTCATTTTTAAGTTTTCTGTGTCTCAATTATTACAAAATTAGAAAAAAGTGGCATTTACGTTTAGTGAAAGTGTGCATTTATTGCAGAATCAACATAAGTCAAACGTTTTTAATTGATTCAAATATTTATTTAAAATTTATATTTATATTTTAAAACATGGAAATCTATCTTAAATCTGACATAGAACTCATAAAAATTCTTATCGCTATGTTCATGACAAAAATACTTTTGTGAGAAAGTTTTTTTGCAATTCGTGAAAATGTACAATTTACTGACTACGTTGTTTCTGAAATAAATCAGTGATTTTTCAAAAAATTTTGCAGTGAGAGTAATTAATATTATAATTACAAATAAATAAACGTTATCTCAGTCAAAGCATAAATTTATTACGTCGACGTTTCAATCTCCTTATGTGAGATCATTTTCAAGACATGGTTGTTTATAAATTTATTATATATAGTTACCATCACCAAGACAATTTTAGTTTATATATATATATATATATATATATATATATAAATGAATACATTTAAAATGAAATTGAATGATATAAAAATTTTACACAAAGAAAATAATTACCAAAAAAAGATAATAGCACAAATGGCCTATATAAAAAAGAACAAAATAAAGCATTAAATAAACAAAAAGATTTAAATGAATGGTGTGGAACATGTGATTCCTTGCTAAAATATTTCTAATTATAAATTGGAATTTTAAATGTATTCATTTAATTATATATAAAATTGTTTTGGTGATGGTAACTATGTATAATACATTTATAAACAACCATGTCTTGAAAATGATCTCACATCAGGAGATTGAAACGTTGACGTAATAAATTTACGCTTTCACTGAGATAACGTTTATTTGTTTGTAATTATAATAAACCATTCACTTATAACAATTACATTTGAAGTGTAGCTGTTAGGCTTCTTTCCACACTGACGCTGTGACGGAATAACACTCCTACCAATGGACAATGATACTTAACTCTTCAGACTGACGACAACAGATGCGCGGGTGATGGAGACCGTAGGTACCGTTAGATCTTTGTGGACGGGGATGGATTTGACTTTGGGTTTTCCAGGAATTCCTTTGTGTTTTATTTGAAATTTTCATAAGTGTCCAAAGTTGTAACTGCAAGTTTTTGACCTAGATGATTGATTGATTGATCGATTGGTTGATTCAAAGTGGAGATTGTGACCTGCAGTATATGGTGATTACAATTAATCACCGGCCCGGGTTCCTGTCTTAGTGACATTAGCCCCGGCTTAATAATGCTAGTATGTTGGTATGCAACTACTTTAGTTATTATAGTAGCATGTGATAATATTAAAAGTAAATAACGATGGCTTGGAGGTACAATATGCTCCTGTTTTGTAGTATAACGGCTCTGCGTTATTTATAATAGTTAGAATAGTTAATTTGGATTAGTTTTATTGAATTTTATTTGTTGAGTGTAATTAGACTATGTATTAGGTAGGAAGGAATAAGATAGTTCAGTTATACCCGAGGCACTTGTGTCCACTTCTTGACGAACCTTGACGCGTCGTCCACTGGATGCTACTCTGTCTCTCACCGGACACTCCGTGATACTTGAATTCCACCTACAGGTTCACGTTGACGGTCTGAAATAAGAAAGGCGTTCCGTCGGCACAGCACTTGGAGAGTAGGTGTTCATGTCTCTCAAGAATCATGGCATTACACGTATACTCTGAATATTTAGGTCCATTTCCATTTCGTAAACTACGAAGAATAATTTATTTTCTCAAAATTTCAATAGAAAACATAAACTGAAACAGGATTTAGCAAACGTACTTCTGCCATCCACAAGACTCTCGTGGATGAAACGTTGTGGAACTTTCGTTAGACATGGATCGAGATGTACATTAACTATCAAATTCATCCAATTTACTATGTTGTGTGCTTATTTGGAGTGATTAGTTTTCTATAAACATCTTTATATTGCATTTCCAGAAAACATCTCGTTATATAGTATCACAAGTACATCGGATGTGTGTCACCTGTTACATTATCAAAGCAAGGATAAAGGTGTTATACTAATGTGCATGATGAACCTATCAATTCTCCTCAAGAGTAAATTATGCCAGATGACAAAAAGCTATAATCGGTAGCTCTACACAGAAATTGATTTCCGTGCAATATTTTTCCTTATTTCAAGAAATTTCTAATCGAATGTAGAAACGACCTGTATGTGATTTTCTTTGGGATTGTGTTTTGTTGAGCAATGGATAAACATGTAGGAAATGAATATTAAATTATATTTTGGAATAGAAGAATTGATATTATATAAACTGTTTGATCCGCTACAGTTTATATAATCAACTTACGTATTACTTAATGAAATGAACCATTTCATTGCATCCACCCAGGCTGCAAACTTCTTATTGCAATATTCTTACCGGTATAGTTTCTTTAGATTTTTTCTTCTATTATAATTTATTTCATATACTCCTATTCTTGGGATTATTTGAATGTCTTCCATATATTACCTTTTCAGTCTCACCACTTTCAAATTCGTCTACTTTTTCTTCGCTGCATCATTTTATTTTTAAACATACTTTCCTATAAAAATAAATATTTATATATAGATATTTCATATACATATCATAATATATAACAATTTCGTGTCACGTTGTTTGTTCGCGATGGAATCCTCAACTACTGAAAATTTTGCACACTGTGTGCAGTTTGATCCAACTTGAGACATAGGGTAGTTTGTAACTAAATTTATAATCGCATTATTTTTTATTGCAAATTATTTGTTTATTACTTAACAAAGAGATAATTATCTGTGAGTTCCATACGATTCTAACAGATGGCGGTGTAGGGTAATTTGGTAAGGTAATTGGTTTATTATTTAACAAAGAGAGATCCAGGTGGCTGTGATTTTTGTTGCAACCGCGAATTTCAATTGATTTACAAATATTGATTATTTCATAATTTAAGTGTTTTCAGTGTTTATTTTATTTTCAATATATTGATAATACTATTAATTTCGTGTGTAGGTATTAGTTTTAAGTAATCTGGCTGAAAGACAGCAACTTAATTTAAATTTAACTGGACCGAGGAGGGACATTGAACAATATGGCGAATCAGTTCTAGATACCATGAATGATAAGATATCAAGTGAATTTCCGCAAATTGGTATAGGCCTATGTGACATAAATCTTACATTTAAGAAGAATGTAAATTTAAGAACATATGAAGGTCCTAAGGAACGGAATAACAGAACTGTAAGTAAATGTGTTAGTTATAATAATATGCCTAATATTACAGAAACAATCTCCACGCCTGAATTAAATGAAAAAATAAGATGACTATAATATTTCACAAGATGATATTACTATACAGAGACTTCTTGACGAGAAAAACAATATGACCATGGTAATTTAGGTACAATTATAGCGAAGAGTGAGCCATTACTGACAACTGGAGAAAAAGTATTTATAATCGGATTATGCTGACTGTTGCTGCTGAACAAGGCGTTTTTTTTTTCTTGGACGCACCAGGTGGAACCGGTAAGACATTTCTAATATCGTTGATTCTTGCCAAGATACGATCACAACACAAAATCTCATTGGCAGTTGCATCGTCAGGCATTGCGGCTACTTTGCTAGGTGGTGGGCGAACGGCACATTCAGCATTAAAGCTGCCATTAGACATTCATAACAAACCAAACGCAATATGTAACATAAAAAAATAGCGGAATAACTGGAGTGTTGCAAAAAAGTTCATTCATAATTTGGGATGAGTGCACAATGGCTCACAAATATTCACTCGAAGCATTGCACAGAACTATGCAAGATTTGAACGGCAAAGATAAACTTTTCGGAGGTGCTGTCTTACTAGTATCTGGTGATTTCCGACAGACCTTGCCGGTCTACTTTCGCCGATGAGATTAACGCATGTTTAAAACAATCATTCTTATGGCGAAGTGTTGAAACACTTCGATTGACCATAAACATACGCGTACAATTGCAAAATTATCCATTAGCACATACATTTTCTGAACAATTGCTAGATATTGGGAACGGCAACCAAATACGCAATGCATTAAACTGCCAGACAATTTCTGCACTGTTGTTCACGCAAAAAATGAATTGATTGCGATTATTTTCCCGGATATACAAAATAATTACATGGAACATAACTGGCTCAGTGATCGGGCTATTTTGGCAGCCAAAAATGTTGATGTTGACGAAATTAACTTCCAGACACAACAGTTGTTGCCAGGCGATCTGATGTCTTTGAAATCAATCGATACTGTTGTTGATGGAAATGAAAGTGTAATTTTTCCAATTGAATTTTTAAATTCTCTAGATATACCCGGAATGCCAATCGGTTGAAGATTGGTTCACCTATTATTCTTCTGCGTAATTTGAATCCACTATTTATAACTCAAGAACGGCTGTACCGATTTTTATGATCTTTGATTTGTTGGATTTGTTTCCGCCCCGAATAGCAGATAACTATTAAACATCGGAAAAATTAACGTAAAAATATTTAAAGGCGATTCGAAGTTCACTGAGCCAGCTAGTATATATATATATATGTGTGTGTGTGTATGTGTGTGTGTGTGTGTGTGTTTGTGCAATATATAAATTATCAGAAAATTATGGACATTTTGATGAAGTGTTGGGACTCATAAATTGGAACAACAATAAAAAAAATGAATAAGATGCAGATATAAATTATGGATATTCAACTATGGAAACTACATATAAAACATAACGAAGAGTCTCGTCACCTTAAATTATCTTTAAAAACTACAAAACGAAGGTTCGTAAGGCTTCATCAATTATGGAAATCGCGGTCTTTACTTTAAGACAGAAGAGAAAGTTGAGGGTATTTGAGATTAGAGTTCTTAGGAAGATCCTTGGACCAAAGAGTGACGTTCAGACAGGTGAAAACTGTATAATAGTAAATTGTATGATCATTGCAGGATACCAGATGATATAACATTGCAATGTTAACGACAAGTGTGTTGTATAAGAATTAAAGAGATACGTCTTATAGGAGAGAGGTCATTAACCTTAATTTGAAGGTTATCTTGGGAATGATTAGAAAATGTTAGATTAGAATGTAAGAGAGCATATATCTGTGCAGCAATGCACCTCATAAGTTCGGCAGTGCCTTTGTCAAATAACACTATTGAATGATTATTTTATTTATTTTTTCCATTTGTATATCTCCCAAGATGTGGATGGACTAAATTTCTGTAAATTGGTATTATGGTTTTTAAAGAAGGCTTTGGCAAGGAATGGTGAACGTATTTCTCTCCTGTTTTATCCCAGCAGAAATTTGAACATTACTTTTTGTGCTCTAAAGTATTTTTAAACTTCGCTCGACACGTGGATGGTAAGAATGAAACAAAAAGCCAGTCCCTAGAGAAAGATACAGGACTATGAATTTATTACAAGGTTTTGGTGATACTTTAGAAAAAAAAAGTAATTTTTACACTTTTTGTCTTCTTTTCCTTCTTAAAACCGATAATTCATTTGTAATAAGATTTACTGTCACTCAATACTATTATGTTGTTCAAACAGCCTATTTCATTTGATTGTAAGTTTTTCAGACCTACATTAGTTCTAATTTCCTGTAAACCTACAAAATTTCAATTTCTATTTCACTCAACCTGTTTTGTCCTGTAAATGGTTTGCTGTCTTTTAGTTATAATGAATTCCAGGAAATGTAACTATTCCGATTGTTCTAATGAAAATAAAATACAAATCTTCATCCGTTCTACTTACTAGACACCAAAAATAACCATAGCTATATATATGTATGTATGTATATATATGTAATCTATAATAACCACAATTATTTTTTCTGTATCAAACTCTGCATACAGCATTTCATTAAGAAACGTAAGATGGAGTGGACATTATTCTGAGGGAAAATTTAAAAATTACTCTATAGCCGTAATTTTCAATTTTCACACTGAAACTTGGTATCTGCTATTATAATAAAAAATAAACTTATTCTCGAAAAACAAGAAAAATTCGACAATTAGGAGTAGGGGTATAGCTAAATGCCGAAATTCAAAAACCGCTCTAGTGCCGCAGTGTTCGTTTTCTCGCAACGAATCTGTATATCTATAATTTAATTATCAAAAGACATCTGCCATAAACAATATAAATAAGACAATAAATTCGAGTTATTGAGGAATTCCTTTAGTTTACGAAGTTCTTGCGCGACAGACATGCGTTTTTGCACACATCCAAAGCATTGTAATTTTTCAAGCTCACATAATCGTAGGGAATGTTTCCAGTAATTTCGGTGAATTAAATAAGCTTGAAGCATTAGTCACGCTGACTAAAATGTCTGGTTTTACTGAATAGAGCGACGTTAATTAAGCATCTCAAACTGCAATATTCCGATCTTTAAATATTACATAATTCAATTGTCATCCGTTTCTAATCTAACAACCTGTGATTGAATGTTCTCAAATTTAATTAAATTATGTGATAATATTAACTTCCTAACCATCAATATTATAATATAGAATTTCTATGGTTTTAATGTTACACCTGTAAGGATAGTTTAATTTTTTATATTCTATAGCTTTATTCATATATTCCATTAGGTTATTACTAGACTTAGCGGATTTTTTTTACCGGGATTGTATTGGATACTGTACTTTCTCGGGTGCATTAATGACGCTAGTCAAAGGTACAGGCAGGTTACAATGAACACTATGTGTATGAAAAAAATGTGTTGTTTATATAGGAACGCTGTGTTGTCATCCAGGACAGTCGAAGAGAATGTACGCCAGGAGAAAAAATACCGCTTGCTATATATACACTATATAGTTGATTTATTGTGAAATCTATTAAAACTTAGTTGCAGTGAATCATGAATGATATGCTCCACTATTTACATTCACTACACTGTAACGCCACTTACGAGTGAACCCCAGATATTTGAACTCCCTCGGAACCAGGCAATACTTCTCGATAAATTCAGAATTCGGTTTTGTGACAACACCGCGAAGCCTAGTAGGCCTAATTACTATTCCTGTGACCGTGTGATTGTTTTTTTATGTAATTGAATATACACTTTTAGGTTATTTCTATCTGAACTTTTCAATCAATTTTAAGCTTTTTTAGTACTTTTTTGGATAAAACACGCACCCAGACACACACGCACGCACGCACACACCCAAACACACACACACATATCTAAATGAAAAATCGAAGATTAAAACGATTTCAACTATAAAGGAGTATACTAATTAACATGAACAGACTGTAATAAATTCTACATTGGAAAAACTAACAGAAACTTCAACATTAGATTCAAAGAACATTTTAGAGATTTTGTTTATGATGGAGGAAAATCAAGTTACGCAAAACATATAATTCAAGCTGGACACCACATGCATAACATCGATAACACTCTCACAATATTACATAGAGAAAACATTCCAACGAAGATAAATATACTGGAGGAAATCGCAATCCTCTATACAAAATATTCACAACCAAGTCAGTGCTTCAACAAGGGTCAACAAGTACAGACATAAGCATTCTGCTGATGATGGGACTAGTGCCGAAAGGTCTACAGAGTTTTAAAACAACTTAAGTTGAGGAGACGAACCTCCAATGTGACTATTTTACAGTTTTTAATCATATATTATATTACTGTGAATTGACACCTCAACGGAAACTTACCATGCATTTTACTAGTATCGACACACACATCAGACCATTATTCACAAACTGCTACAATAATTTTGTGTGTCGTTAACATTTTTCTTCGAATTACTGTATTCTGCCAATTGCAGTAATTTTCACCTTTCATATTTATTTACTCTATTCTCAAATACAGTAAAACCTGTCTTAGCCGGAATCTTTATAAGAAGAAAACCTGTAGAGACGGAAAAAATCTCCAGAACGGTACGACTTTATATGTAAAAATGTCCTGTATAAGCCGGAAACCTTCATAACGCGGAAACGTAATGGTTTTTAAAGTACCAATAGTTAATTTTTACCTCAGTAAGACAGAAAATTATTCTTAAGTACGTTCTAATTACAGTATTAATGGCCACATGTGAAAATTCTGTATATAACGCTTCTGCATTATACCGTTGTACCTTTTTCTATCGCCATTGTATTTTACGGGGATACCCTTGCTTATGTGTGACAGCGGGGAATCCCTCGCTTTTCCTTGCCAGCTTACGTAACCTGCGAGGAAGTAGGGAAACTCTTCAGTCCGGTTGAAGACTTCCTGTACTTAAGTTCCTTTTCACTTTTGTGTAATAAAGTTGTTTTGTATTGCCGTGCAAACTGTGCTGTGTTACATACACTATTTTGTCTGTATTTCAGTTCAGTACGTTATGTCTTTGAAGCGTGCATGTAAAACCCTTACACTGCGTGAGAACATTCAAGTTATAAACGAACACGAGAAAGAAAAGTGAACTGCTAAGGATTTAATTGTTAAGTTCAATATGAGTAAACTCCAAATTTATGGCATTTTAAAAAATAAGGACAAAATTAAGGAAACTTGGTTTGAAGGAAAATCGGGTGATATGAAACGATTAGGAAAAAATTCTGAAAATTAAGCCATAAAAAGTGCTGTATATGAGTGGTTTGATGGTGCACGTGGGAAGAGAAATCCCATTTCAGGCCCGATCATTCAGGAACAGGCATTAGAAGTTGCAAAATATTTAGGAAACGGACGTTTTGAAATCTCTAATAGTTGGCTAGAAAGCTTTAAAACCGTCACAACATAGTTTTCAATCGTGTTTGTGGAGAAGCAAATGAGCCAATGACGTTGACGCTGAGGCAATGTCAGAATGGAAGAACAAATGCGGGCTTTGGTTGAGGGATTTGAACCTACAAACATTTACAATGGGAATGAGACAGGTATTTTTTCAGAGTTTTGCCTAATTATACCTTAGCTGTGCGTGGTGACAAATCCATTGGAGGAAAATGTCCAAGGATCGTTAAACACTGTTTGTTTGTGCTAATATGAAGGCATATTTGAACCGCAGCTCTCTACCAGCGACTTGGAGAAATAACAATATGACCTGTATTACTGGTTCTATCTTGGAAGAATGGCTAAAGAGTCTCAATATGAAAATGAAGAATGAAAATCGGAATGTTGTTCTGTTTTTAGACAATGCTACATGCCATCCAAAACTTGAATTGACCAATGTAATGTTGCTATTTTTCTCTCCTAACACAACATCCATCACCTAACCTATGGACTAAGATGTCATTTACCCCTTAATCGCATTACAGGAAATTTGTGTTACAGTCGTTAGTCACCAAGATTGGTACTAGTTCAAATGTGTTAGAAATCATCAAGCAGATTAACGTTTTTGATGCAGTGAAGTGGATTCATCAAGCTATGCAGAAAGTTCTTACAGAGATTGTGAAAAAGTGTTTTTTAAAAGAAGGATTTCCTTGTCAAGTAACATTCACTGAACATGATGAAGTGAAGGAATATCTATCAGTCATTGCCGACCTAATTAAAGACATGGAACCTGCAATTAAGATTGAATATGTTATCAATTTCAACAATCATTTTGCAACAACACAACATATAGAACGAGCAGTCGATTCTTTAAATTAAACGATAGAGGAGTCCTCGAAATGTGAAGGAACTCAAATTTCCGAAGAAGAAAAGGAAGAGCAAGAAGACGCCCTATGAGAGTTGAATATATTTAGCTACAAACAAGCATTGTTGAATATGAATGATCTCCAAGAATTTGCTGCTTCGCGCGACGATCCTGCTTTGATGGATCTCCTGCAAGATGTAGCAGAACCACGCACTTGCCCGTTCTGTGACTAAAACTAGACAGCCTACCTTACTACAGCTGTGGAGGAAGTGAAATTAACTAAACATTTGAATAATGTCTTTTTTTTTTACTTTTTATTCACTATATTTCTGGTGCAGATATTGCAGTATCTAAATAATTTGCTTGTAATTTGGGAACCCTTTATAAAAAGGAAAACTGTCAAGATGGAAATAAATTTAAGGAACCGTCATGTTCCTTCATAGACAGGTTTTACTGTCTATATTTATTTACCCAACAAAGAATTTTATTTATTTGTTTTGTTATTAAAGAAAGTGAAATCTAGGCCTACTCTGTTTTTTTACCAAAGTTCAGGCGTGAATTATACCACTATCAATATTGTTTTATTATTTTTAAATAAACGACCGACTAGATAACAAAAGTAGGCTATATATATAACAGAGAATCGATATTGGGATAGAACACGAGACGTCCCGGTTGACGGTTTATTTTATCCTGACGCTTCTTTATGAGATATGGAAATGACATAAGGTCGATATGTTCTGTGGTGTTCTAGTCTTGCAATCACAAGTACGTTGTTGAGGGAGAATAATACCTTGTGAACAGCACGAGAAAAGCTTTTTTATCAATAGTAGGCCTACTTTATCCATTCTTTTCCAGGTTAAGTATATCTTATAGCACTAGAATACTACTTCTACATTCTAATTCTCATATATACACTAACTTTATCATACGAATGGAACTAAATTTATATTTTCATGGAATTTAAATCTCAAACCCTTTGATCCAAAACGCTATACAATGCTCTTATTTACTCACTACGTTGAAAACGAAATATTCTTGTTAGCCTTATATGTCTACGACAATACATACATAGTGTTGTGCCCAAGTGCACGTTTTTCACTGCAAACTAAGCATTTTCCACTCTTTCCTTAATTCAGTCTTCCTTTTTGTGTCAACATAAACATTTAAGTATTTTCTACATCCATTTCGATTCTTCCTGTAATTGAAAGACCACGAAATTATAATTATGTTTACAGCAAAATAAATTTTGAAATATATCCCAGAATAGACAAATGTCGTAACCTCGTAACCATGATGTCATTGTTAAACCACGTCGTTCGATTGTCGCAGATTATATTGTTGAGAAGGCTGAGAGATCTTTCATATTATTCTTCTTGAATAAAAATAGAAACATGAGAACATGTAGTCCAATTTTAAACAGCTCTAATACTAATGTAAGTTTTAATTTCCACATTTCGGACACACTATTAACACTTTTTGTGATAACTATTTTAATGGCACTCACTACAATTGTGTTAAATATATTTATACCTTCATGCTAATGCACAGAAAAAGAGCCCACGTCTGAATTCAATAAAGTTAATATCTTTTATTTCGGACTTCATAAAAGAAAAGCTATTTTGAATTAAAAAGCTTTCGCCGCCATTTTGCATGACTATTTCTAATGTCAACAATACTTTGAAGTGTTAGTAAACTGGCACGGATGAAAACGTTTACTAAAGTTTGCTAATTTAGATTTACGCAGCACATTAATGAACTCGTGTGGTGCAGATAACGTATGACCTTGCAGCCCGTGCGCGTGGATGCGCTTGTATTCAGAGGGAATTTTCCTGTCTCTACAATCAGTAACAGCTGATAGAGAGCAGTCGTGCAATTCCCCGTGAAATAAGGCAGTTCTTTAAGTTTCTAATACAAAATATTTCACACATATTGTTTAATTGTCCACCGCTGTGGTCTCGAGGTAGCGTGCTGCCTTGTCACGCAGCGGGCCCGGGTTCGATCCCCGGTCGGGGCAGTTTTTCTGGGTGAGGTTTTTATCGGGGTTTTTCCTCACCTGTAAGACAAATGTCAGGAAAAATTTAAGGCCCAAACGATCCCCGAAATCATATGGCCATCATCCTTATCATTATCATCCTTACCATTATCATTATCACCATCAACCTTCACCGGTGTGGAAAGCAACGGGAAGCTACCACACCTACACAATTCCCTAGTAAAGCTGCAAGCATAGCATGAAAATGGTATGATTGCAGTGAAGGACCTGCCTTCGGGCAGAATTACTATGGATGGATGGATTGTTTAATTCTGTAATTCGCTATGATCTCTTATGGGATTCTACAAATCTAGAACGGAACTGTAAGAATTTCTCCGTGAAAAATCAGATGAAGGTAGGAATAAGCAAATCAAACATTTCTTTGAATTTGTATTAAATTCTATAAGCATTGACAGTTTCTCTGAAGATTGCGTGAAGAATATTTCGTGTAGCAGTATCGCCGTCCTGCAGCAAAATATTTAACAAAAGTGAAAATATAGATCGTTTTTAGTTCTTTTTTTTTTTCGATGTTTCTATTTGAATTAACATTTCCCATTCCTGGATAGAATCAAATTTAAGGAAGAAAAATTAATGTTTGAACCGGGATTTGAACCCTGGATCCCTAGTTATACGTACTATTTTAGTGTGCTGTCCATTACACTATTCAAACGACGATACAAACATTAATATTTTTTTTCAACTTATATAATTATCATTCGTCCGAAAGCTAATAGGTTAATAAAAATACTTCTGAATAGAAGACGTCAGTTGGCGTGATGGTAGCTACAGGTATTAGCCTTCTGACGAACGAGAATTGTATAAGTTGAAAGAAGTATTAATGTTTGAATGACGTAATGGACAACACACTAGTACGTAGAACTAGGGATCCAGGGTTCAAATCCCGATCCAAACATTAATTTTTCTTTCTTAAATTTGATTGTATCCAGGATTGGATTTTTTTTTGTTCGATGCCACCTGTTTGTCATTCGACATTTCAGGTATTCTCTCCTGGTATTGGCGTATTGTAACTCACTTCTGATGTTGGGGCGCCTGGAAGGCGGGGTTACGCTGCCCCAATGATATGATAGGTGATGACGATGGGTGATGATGCGCCAGGAGAGGCCTTAAACCTAAACTTAATCTAATGAGGTGAATGTGATATTGATGATAATGATGGCCAGATGATGCTCGGGGACCGTTTGGGCCTTAAAGTATTCTGACATTTGTCTTATAGGTGAGGAAAAACCCCGAAAAAAAACCTCATCCAGGAAAGTTGTCCGGAGCGGGGATCGAACCCGGGCCCGCTGCGAGACAAGGCAGCACGCTACCTCGAGACCATAGCGGTGGACGGATTGGAAAATGTTAATTCAAATAGACACATCGAAAATATGAAGCTTTACCGCTAAAAAGTAGTGTATAAATTCTCAATAAATAAAAAATACTTCTGAACAGAAGACGTTAGTTGGCGTGATGGTAGCTACAGCTATTAGCCTACGGAAGAACGAGAGATGTATAAGTTGAAATAAATGTTAATGTTTGTATCGTCGTTTGAATGGTGTAATGGACAGCATACTAGTTGCAGAACTAGAGGTCCAGGGTTCAAATCCCGGTTCAAACATTAATATTTCTTTCTTAAATTTTAGTTCCTTGTTCATTTACTCCAACGCGCTAAGAGAAGCAAAGAGGACTCCCTAGTGCCAGTTTTGAAGATAGTAGTAATGTAAGTACAAAGCGAAAGACTGAAGAACTTTGACGTGAAATCTCTTCGAAAGCACTAGCTTTTGCAACTGAAGTACATATAAAAGAGCATGGAGAGGAAAAGGCATCGGAACTAGTAAATGAAGCTGTCTTAACAACTCCAACAAGAAACAGAAAAACAATCCTTCAATTTTGGAAATCATCAAAACCACAAATCCAAGTAAATCCTCACAATGAAAAAAGAAATGAAAGATATTTCCTTAATTCCACTGGACAACACTGAAATTTGCACCTGACAAAAATTATATGTTTCTAATGTATTTTTATGCCCTGATTTTTAAACTGAAATCCCTTTTCCGTTATCATCTACGGCTTTGAAGTAATCGCCGATTAATGATTATACTAGCGGCCCGACCGAGCGCAAAGTAGCGGGCTATTGTTTACATAATCTATTGAACCCTTGTTCACGAAGAAGGAGCATATGGCAACACATTATTACTTCATTATTGATAAAGAAACAAATCCAGCCTGTTGGGCGGTCTGTTTCAATTTATGAGCCCTATAAATGGCAAGGTCAATTGCATGGTGTAGCAGATTATATGTTTACACAATTTATTTTTTTACGGTCTCTTAGCCTCCCCACTAGTTTTGTTAAAGCAGAGCGCAAAAATAGTAATTTAAAAATATATTTTATCTTCTGAGGGATCTGAATTTAACAAAAGTCAGTCGGAACTATTAAGCTCTCTGTTACAGAACTCGTATTTGTTTGAGCTCAATGTCAAAATAACAGCTTATAGGAAATGTGAAAACTCTTTGAATTAACTTGTCTATTGTAATGATGTTGATGGACTAATGGAACATTTGAGCTGAAATTTGCAATGCACCAGAATGGCGCCTTGTCATTGCATCTTCCAAGTTAAGTTTAAAGGCCGTGTTGTTACATAATTGTAAAGTTTACCATTCTTTGCCTATAACTGTTGCCCTACTATTCATAAGAAAGAAACGTACGAGAATATGAATTTGATTTTAAAAACTGTTAACTACACAGCATATGAATGGAAAATATGTGGAGATCTTAAAGTCATAGGGATAGGCCTTGGAATGCAGAGTGATTTTACCAAGTTTTGTTGCTTTTTATGCAAGTGTGACAATCGAGCTAAACAAAAATATCATGAAGTAAGAGAGTAGATGCTTTGCTACCAGGGGACAAGTGTATTAAACAACAACCATTAGTTAAGAAAGAAAACACATTAAGCTAGGCTTAATGAAACATTTTGTTAAGGCTCTAAACAAAAAGCGTAAAAGTTTTGTGCATTTGAAAGAAAAAAATTCTAAGAAATAGCAAAGGTAAATTATCGAAGGAAAGTATTATTGTACTGACTCGCTTTATTTCTTTATTCTTTATTTATCTATTTATTATTATTATTATTATTATTATTATTATTATTATTATTATTATTATTATTACGAAAGGGGGTAGCGTGCCGAGGAAATTATAGGAAGTGTGAACAGGACTTCTAGAAAGAATTTACACACTTTTTACGACATAAAAGAAGCCATTGACACGGTTTGCCAAACACTTTAATATATCTATGAGAACATATTATCAGTAGGTTACATTTGAAAATGACTTAAGATAGAACTTGGAAGCACCATTTAATAATAGGTTAATATTTGATTAATAGTGATTAAAATTAAATTGTGGACATTCCCGAGAGAATTGAAAACCTATATTACAAAACTCTACTTACATAATTCCGAAAATGGGCCCAGCAGGGCGCTGGCCCTGCTCTGCGACCTCGCTGTCCGATGGCTCCGACCAGACTCTCCCCTCAGACTGACCGCCTTTCCTTATATCTCTCTAGTTTTTTTAAAAAGTCCCTTGTCTCATAAATTCTTTTATTCCATTAACTTAGGTATGTTTAACAAACCCCTCACTCTATCTTTGTATTTTTCATTAGTGTTGATCTTATCTTAACTACAACCCTCCGTTCAAGGGTTTGTGTCTCGTTATAACAATTATTATTGCCCACAAATTCGTGAAGTGATGCAAGACAAGAAGTTTGATGACGTGCTAGAAGACAGTAAGAGAAAGCAGTAGGCTATGGGTGGGATTCAAGACAGTGTGTGCTAATTTTTTGGGAAATGTAAAGGCCGAAAACTACCAAGCAATTATCGAGAACTTGCTAAAGACGTGTAATATGTAATTGAAAACACATTTCCTACATTCCCACCTCCCAACCTGGGGGCCGTCAGCAATGAACACGGATAACGTTTTCATCAAAACATATCTGTCATGGAAAGAAGATACAGAGAGCGGTGTTCACCCATCATATTATATGACTATTGTTGGCAGCTAATTAGTGATGTTGTCCACAAGCAAAAATGTTCCAAAAATCTTTTTGGAATGTGAGTAAAATCAAACTTTTGTTTCTATATTTATATACTTTTTTGCATGATAAATAAAAAAAATTGTGACTACGTCTTCCCGAAAGTTATTTAGTCTATACAGTTATTTCTTAATAATCCTTGCATTTACAAAAATAACATAAGAAATTACCAGAATACTGAAATTATATATGTTCGGTCATTTTATTTTTGGTTTTTTATGGAAATTTTCAATCACTTTTCTGCAAAAATGGTACGCGATAGAAAATTTTGGATTAAATATCTGAATTCAGCATAGGTCAGATTTTCATTTGAGTGCAAAAAAATATTGAAATTTGTTGTGCAGTGTTATTGAAGCTAATTTAAGCCAAAGACAATATAAGCTTGCCAGACCACAAGCAGAAGAATGCTAATATAATATCTGTCCATCATATAATCGTATTCTTAAAAGTAAAGAACCCTCATGGTGTTCGGGGGCGGAGGTGGCAAGCTCTTTTTTTTTAACGTTTGAATCGATTTTGAAAGATACAAAAAGTGACTCAAGCTAAGGTTTTCCAAGAAAACTATAAACCTCAATCAAGGTTTGCATTTTGTTTACCTAATTATGGTGGGATATTCCATGCCATTTTTTCATAGACAATTATAACGTTTTGCAATGTGACGACATAGTATTTGAAACAAGATTGACTAGAAAACATATAGTAACATAGTGATATTACTATGACCTGTCAATCATCTGAGCCTCCAAACAGAGTTGAGAACAAATCATACAGACATTTTACCTGTTTACTAGCACTGTACACAATTTTTTTTTATGAATTTACATTTGTAAACCATCATCATCATGAACAAATTCGTTTTAGGCCATGTGGCCTGTACGGTAAACCTAGCGAAGATGGTCTTGATCTTTCCACCGATGTTTTGGTTTTCCTTGGTCCCTATGCCCAGTTGGGGTATATTGGAATGCCAATTTTGGAAGCCTATTTCTTGCCATTCTCCTCAGATGATTTTTCCATTCTTGTTGGTATCTTTGTATATCTTCATTTAAACTTGTTACTCCAAGTTTTCCTCTGGAGTAAACCATTTTATGTAAAAAATGTAATATACTATTGAATAATGTAGTAGTGAGTAAAATATGTAAAAACATTTAATATCTAGCTTGAGTAATAAGGTCTGGATTTGAGTGAATCGTCAACATTTTCGGTTATTCGAAAGAACATATCAAGGAAAAAATATGTCAGTACATATGAATCCAGACTCTAGTTATTATTTAAGATGTGTGTCGAAAGTTGATTGTATTGAGCGATAGCGTAACTAACAAATTTACATGCCCTTGTAATTTCCTGTGACCATGAGTAGATGTCAACAATTATAATTATGTTTATAACAAAATACATTTTCAAATATAATCAGAGAATATACAAACGTCTTAACCTCGTAACCATGATGTAATTGTTAAACCGTGACGTTCAATTGTCATAGATTATATTGTTGAGAAGGTTGAGCGATCTTTCATATTCTTCATCTTCAATCAAAATACAAAAATGGGAATATGTAGTCCAATTTTAAACAACCCTAATTCTAATGTGAGTACTAATTACAAATTTAAGTAAGTTACGGCGCAAATGTATAAATCCGATTTTCCAGATACTTTTGTTTTTAAAATAAAGTTTAGACAAGTAATATTTACAATCCACGCAAAATAATACTGGTACTTTGTTTTTTAATTTTTTTAATTCAAGTAATTTTAAAACCAAAAATATGTTTTGCGTCTTTTAATTAACTTACAAGGAACTGTCGTCAAATGCATGTCGAAACCTATCTTGAAATTTCTTCCAGAGAAGCGCTGTGATGTACAAAGGCCGTGTCCAAAGAAAAAAAGCTGTAATTTTTTAATTGGAAGGCACTAAAATCCAGCGCCAAATCACTCATTTAACCTATAGGGAAGTAATACAACTCCTGTATTGGCAGACTTGGAAAATCCTCGCTATCCGCCGTCCGCGCCGCTTATGTAGTCTAAAAGGAACAACTTGAGACAGGATTTTAGGAAGAAACAGCAACAAGTACTCACCCTCACAGGGGCTGCTTTACCGGGTCCATGTTCAGCGGCGGCGTCTTCACATTCTTCCATTTTCGCTATCCATTTCTTGTAGGTCGATAAATCGATCGACTTACATGTTTACACGTCATTTTACAATTTTCTGGTGTCACTTTCGACAAAGAATTTTCAAACAAACGTTTTATGTCACTGGATTTGAATGTTCAGTTTTGTTTGCGACGTCATTCTTTACTTGGGCTCAAATAAATTCAATCGCGTTGAGGTTGCAGTGATACGGTGGGAGACGGATTGCATTATGTCCTTCTAATTCCACGATTGTATCGATTTCATATTTTCTAAATCTATCTTTTTTAATTTTATAACCTTATGTAGCACTATTTTCGTGGCTCGTGGGCGATTTTCAATATTATTTTCCTATAACCATTTTTGAATGTCTACTTTGGTTATGCTCCTTGCCTCTGGTTTCGAGGGTCGCGAGTTCAAACCCGGCCGCGGTCGATTGATTTTTTTAAGGATGGAAAATCCAAGGATCAAGTCTTCGGGGAAGGACTTTAAGCCGTGGATCCCGAGTCTGAAGATTTTCAGGCTCATAAAATATCCTTAAGCCTGAATAAAGATGCCTCTAAGCAAAATTTACCAATCTCAAACATTCATACTTTTTTTTACTCCAAGCGCGACAGGCCTAGAAGGCCCTTGGCCTACCAGCCGGATGTTGGCCTCATATGCACATGTGTTAATCACAAAGGTAGACGATCATCTGGCCAGTGCAGTGGCGACATGTCACCATGTCGGGTCCCCCAGCCGTTATATCTGGTCTTCTCAACCTGCTCAAACATTCTAGTAATACCTTAGTTGCCTGCTAGATGTCTCATTGAGTCAGTGTGTTGACCGCATGCCACTAATGACATCTTTGAGCAAAATTAACTTGATCTATAAATTCCTGAGAAAGGAGAGGCTATTGCTCAACAATGGTTATGCCAATAATCACTTAATCACTCATTTTTAGAGTCGATGATACAGGAGCCTTATTTAGTTCCACCGAATGATACCATTACATTACGCTATGTTGGGTAGAAGCTTGTTTGTGGACCAATCTTTGAAAACGGAGGCTTCCCATCTCCTCATGATAATCCTTCGTTGATTTAGATTGGAAACATAGGAGGGCGTTTGCAATAAATCCCTCAGAATAACCTGAATGTATGATGATAAACCGTTGTCTTTTACCTATGAGCACATTCATAGACGAATCATCTTCGTCGTCGGATTTCTGTTGTAACCGCAACTCTGCTGTAGTATGGTTCACGTTCAGCCATGTTTCGGCCACTTTTTCTCAATTCCCGAATTTTCCGTAAGAAAGTAACAAATAAAATATCTTGGTAACAATATATGGGTTTTCCATTAAAAACCTACTCCCCTGAATATTTTTAGTGTAACTAAAATTTAGAGTTTTCAATATCTGTCGTAAACCCATGTGCTACTCTCAGTCAGAGCTTTGTGTATGTCGGGTAAACTAGGTACGAAGCTTGTTTTATATAAATAATACATTGTTCTTTTAATGGCAGCTGCTGCAAACGAATCTGTTTTGCTTTTTCTTGGTGTGGTATTAGGTCTTTTTTTGTCAGGAAGTCTAATTTTGGTTTCCGTGCTTTCTGCATCTTTCTTTTGATTTGAAATTCCATATACGCTTGAGCGAGATATTCCAGTCGCAGTTCTAGTTATCTTTGTGTGGTCAGCAAATGATCTTGTAGATTTTCCTTCTCTTAATGCATCAAATTCGTCGGTGACAAACTTGTGAACATTTATTACAATTTCTCTTTCGTCCGACTGCAAAGCATTCCCTTTTGTTCCAACGCCCATTTGCAGAATAATAACAACTAAAACAAATATTAATAAATATGGGAATACATTAAATATTTCTAAGTTTTGAAACATTTCTAAACGACGGTTCTTAACACCGAAACGAAATAGTATGACTACTCTAGCACAACAATAAATACTGTATTACTACTACTACTACTACTATTACTACTACTACTACTACTACTACTACTAATAATACTAATTATACTATTAATAATAATAATAATAATAATAATAATAATAATAATAATAATAATAATAATAATAATAATAATAATAATAATAATAATAATCCATCCATAGTAATTCTGCCCGAAGGCAGGTCCTTCACTGCAATCATAGCATTTTCATGCTATGCTTGCAGCTTTACTAGGGAATTGTGTAGGTGTGGTAGCTTCCGTTGCTTTCCACACCGGTGAAGGATGATGGTGATGATGATAATGATAAGGATGATGATGATGAAGATGATGGCCATATGATTTCGGGGACCGTTTGGGCCTTAAAGTTTTCCTGACATTTGTCTTACAGGTGAGGGAAAACCCCGAGGAAAACCTCAACCAGAAAAACTGCCCCGACCGGGGATCGAACCCGGGCCCGCTGCGTGACAAGGCAGCACGCTACCTCGAGACCACAGCTGTGGACATAATAATAATAATAATAATAATAATAATAATAATAATAATAATAATAATAATAATAATAAATTTCTGAATGTGAAAACGCAAAGGAAACACAAATATTACAATTCGCAATACTGAAAAAAAAAAACACTAATGAACTGACACACTGTCCGAAACTGTTGATAGCTGTAAGATCACTGCTGGAATACACTTGACGCGAGGGTCGGTTTTTCAAATGACAAATCCTACCCCCAACTACAGGCAAACGAAGCAGGTAGCCGTCTCAAGTTATTCCTCAGACAGTTAAGACTCAATTAACACCGTGCTTAAGTGATGCAGGGTTTTACATCAGCTCTGTGCTATGGGCTGTCATTGCTGTGTTCTGGCCTTGATTTATGTGCCTTCTAATTAAAAACGGCATTTGTTTTTGGACACGGCCTTGGTACATCACAACGTTTCTCTGGGAGAAATTTCAAGGTAGATTTCGGCTTGCAATGGTTGACAGTTCCCTTGTTAGTTCATATATAAATAGAAATAACTCAATGTAAGAGTAGATACGAAATATGAGTATATCAGCCAACAGAGAGTATAGGCCCTAATGCTAAAAAGTCACTTCTCTGACCCATATTAACTACCAATAAATCTGAAGTTAAAACACAGACAACTATGACACAATCCGTGCTGACTTATTCCTGTATAATCTTGACCTTGGAGTGTTCATTAACATACAAAGTAGGTCTATTATTTTCGAAAAGAAAATCCTAAGAAAATATTCGGGTCAAGAAAAAAAAAGAGATAGAACTTGGATAGGCTAATTAGAACACATGGCTATTTGAATTAAATTATTGAAATTAAGGATAATCATTTCTTAAGAACGCAAAGCTTAATTAAGTTAGGTCGTCTCATATAAATATACAGAATTGTTAAAAGTTTTTCATAAGTAATGCCACGAGTGATTTCCAAATTATCGATAAATTTACGACTCACTAAGTGAGGAGTGAATTTATTTAAAGAATTTGGAAATCAAGAGTGGCATTTGTTAGGACTATTTAACGAATAAAATTAAGCTGTTTACTCACAAATCATTGTTTAAATATAGTTACTTACAAATATTTATATATTTAATGTAAACGGAGATGTTTGAAAACAAATGAGAAACGATTGGTACGCTTAATCTGATTGTTTTGTTCATCACTGCAGACCATATTATTTATTGCCAAAGGATCGCAATATTGTAAAAATGCACTTTAGTGGTGAAATTTATAACCGACATTATAGTGTGCTGGGGGGGGGGTAGAGTAAGAACCCTATAACCCGACGGTCTGCTAACCATTTGTGGGTAAGTAAACCACACTACTGCTACCATTTACGACGTTAGAAAAGCAAACCACGCTCAGCGTAACACTTGGCCGGGATCGAGCTTTGTTAATGCTGTATTTATTAATGTGATCGTGATATTCAAAAATGTTATCGGTAAGAAAGCAGCCTGCCTCGGGCCCATGAAAGGCAGCTATTAATTCATCTTTCTTTCCCTGATGAACATACATACAAATATAAATTCTGATTACTAAATGCATACAGTGAGTGATTTTGTTACAGGATAGTGAGCAACTACTATACTTGAATAATAACAAAGGGGCGTTGTATAAAAAAATAAGCTTTTAATATAAACAAGTTGGATATTAAAATAAATAATAAATTAATAACAAAAGATGATACTTGATCAATCAATCAAGCATAGCTTGTAGAAATAACTAAACACATAACGTACCAGACATAATGCCACACTCACACAGATGTCCAAGCTTTTTAGGAATCACTTCTTCCGTACATTGCTGGACTAACTCAAAATCGACCTCTTCTAGGTCTCAATCAACTTGTCTATATATAGACCACCATATTAACTTCCCAGCTGCATGGTGAGTTAGAATTGGATTCCACCTTTGAATCCGCTTTCAAGTAACTAAACGCCTCTTGCTAGGCCGATCGAATGATGATGTTCGGTAAGAGTACAATGCATATAAAGGTTCGCCAGTAGAGGGGATATGCGCTGTAGAGATGCGCGGCAGAAAGAATGAAAAAGGAAGGGGTAGCCACACGGAAAAGAGGACATTGGAATATTTCATAAATGTTCTGTAGTAGGGAGGAGAACAAAGATACCATACTGAACCGCAGAAAGGCACTTTCGGTTCAATAACTCCCCCTGCGCCCTCCGGGTAAAAGAAAACAGTCCATAAACTTCAAAATAATGTCCGGTAGAAGAATCCCACGTTGGGAGGGGCACATCAACACTATCAGATTCCAGCGGTAAACTTCAATACAAATCTTCCATCGTCCCCTAAATCACAATCACCACACTCGCTTCCATGTTGACTATCCAGGCGCTGAAAATCAACTCCAATTGGACTCAGTCGCCATAGTGCAACTCTGCGGTGTTCCAGGTGAAGAACCGGGTGACGATACTACAGTTGGATTGCCAGAACGCAATCCCGTTCCACCGCTTTCCAGGAATCTGTAGTTCTAGAGCCTCTATGTCGGTCAGCTGGGCACTCGGGGGTCGGCCGGATCCTCCAAGCGCTCGACTGCCGAACATTCCAGGCTGCGTCGTAATGCCAATGTTAAGGAAGGGTAAACTGAAACAACAAAAAAAGGCGAAGACAGGAAAACGGAACCTCAAACATACTAGTTCAACATGTGCCATAATACAAAATGCTTTTTGTAACCAATATCTAGTTTAACATACAGATATATTTTCACTACAAACATGCTTGGATTTACTCTATAGCATTACATAGTTTAACTTGACTGACATGTTGTATTTAAAACGTGTCCATGGACGCTTACTAACTTCTAGTTACCCTCGTTTTAGAATTTAGTTTGCGTCTCATTAGCAAAACCTGGACCACGTACACAAAAACTCACTCTAGCAACTCCTACAACAAAAGGTGGCACAATCAGCTCATATACCAATATACATAAGTAGCTTACTCTAATATCCCAAACAAATACAAACAAGCCACGTAAAAAACTAAGATCGACACTCTCTAAAAAGATGTCCATACCGCTGACATTTCCAACATTGTAAGTTACTTTTCGATTGCCAAGAGGAACGATTCGCAGAAGTATTAGGTTTACTCAAATTATCAGGCTTACTTTTTTCATAGAAGTTCCTCTAATAATCTAGGAGGCAACAACGAACATTTCACATATTCTAAACTCTCCATCCAAGTAAATCTCAATTTAACAACTTCACTCCAAACCTTCAATAGTATTCCTCCAATGCAACTCAAAATCGAGTTCACAAAATACTCATCGGGAATCAATTTCAATTCGAAGATCGAGTTAAGTTTAATAAGGAAGACAACTAGCAATTCCTTATCATCACCATCGCAAGGATCAACTTTTCTAATTAACTCTCGAAAAATTCGCTGATTATTTTCCTCCGTATGAGAAGAAAGGTTGGGGACCGTTCCACTAGAAAAATCCTTGTTGGAGCTAAGTCTACGATCACTTATATTCTTGTTCTGTTCTGCAGAATAATCTTCCTGAATTGCGCTGTCTACAATAAACTTACGCTTAATTAATGTTTGTTCAGCCGGGGAGAGAGAATTCATATGAATTTTAAGTCGCTGACGTAGTATATTTACATCGCCTTCAACCTCAATACCTAGTAAGCTTAACTCTCGGACGAGATTATCTTTAGATATTACATCTATCCAACTAGGCATGTTTACAAAGTACAATGAACAAAAGATGTAAACAACTATAAGCGAACATAGCCTAGTATGCATAAATCACTCTCTGTTTACGTATAAAGAAAGATGAGTCAATATCATTTACGTAACATAATACAAACGCGTAAATTAATGCTTTTCATGAACTTTAACATAAATACCAAGTATCAAAAACAAATAGTTGTTCGCAGGGTAATATCTCTGAAAAAATGTCGATTTTCTAATTCCAAAATTCATTTACGACCATACAGAGTTTATACCCTTGTCTTGGCACTTGAAACCAAAACTCCGAAACTTGAATAGAAAATTTTAAATCGATACTACTAGAACCACAGTTAATAAAATACAGCATATCTTTCAAAGTGAAAGATACAAAACCACACGCTCTGCACTACCATTTGTGGGGGGTTACGAAACCCAAAACCACGCTCTGCTACCATTTGTGCTGGGGGGGGGTTGAGTAAGAACCCTATAACCCGTCGGTCTGCTAACCATTTGTGGGTAAGTAAACCACACTACTGCTACCATTTACGACGTTAGAAAAGCAAACCACGCTCAGCGTAACACTTGGCCGGGATCGAGTTTTGTTAATGCTGTATTTATTAATGTGATCGTGATATTCAAAAATGTTATCGGTAAGAAAGCAGCCTGCCTCGGGCCCATGAAAGGCAGCTATTAATTCATCTTTCTTTCCCTGATGAACATACATACAAATACAAATTCTGATTACTAAATGCATATAGTGAGTGATTTTGTTACAGGATAGTGAGCAACTACTATACTTGAATAATAACAAAGGGGCGTTGTATAAAAAAATAAGCTTTTAATATAAACAAGTTGGATATTAAAATAAATAATAAATTAATAACAAAAGATGATACTTGATCAATCAATCAAGCATAGCTTGTAGAAATAACTAAACACATAACGTACCAGACATAATGCCACACTCACACAGATGTCCAAGCTTTTTAGGAATCACTTCTTCCGTACATTGCTGGACTAACTCAAAATCGACCTCTTCTAGGTCTCAATCAACTTGTCTATATATAGACCACCATATTAACTTCCCAGCTGCATGGTGAGTTAGAATTGGATTCCACCTTTGAATCCGCTTTCAAGTAACTAAACGCCTCTTGCTAGGCCGATCGAATGATGATGTTCGGTAAGAGTACAATGCATATAAAGGTTCGCCAGTAGAGAGGATATGCGCTGTAGAGATGCGCGGCAGAAAGGATGAAAAAGGAAGGGGTAGCCACACGGAAAAGAGGACATTGGCATATTTCATAAATGTTCTGTAGTAGGGAGGAGAACAAAGATACCATACTGAACCGCAGAAAGGCACTTTCGGTTCAATAGGTATTGATTAATTTCTGATGTCATATGATGTAAATATTTCAATTATATTTTTCTGCAACGTCATTTCCTGGAAAATAATTCGTTTAAGAAAGTGCAAACAACCGTTCCTTATTTTTATGGTATAATCAATTACCACAAATGTTTTTATATTATCTCCCGCATGCGCTATCTGCTGACATTCATGCACTATATATATATATATATATATATATATATATATATATATTTATATACAATCTGGTAGCCGTATTTCTTAGAGAGTCAGCCACTGCAAAATAATGCTATGACCTATTCAGAATGTTAAAAAGGAGGAGCTTTTTTAATATGATAAACTTCAGTTGATAAATTCGAGGCGAAACACGACTGTGATTGGTTGTAAGTAAAAAATCATTGAAATGTGATTGGTCATTGACTCCCATTTGGTGCATGAGTTAAATATACAAATTAAAATCAATTAATGAGAGATTTTGAACAATTTATATTAATTATTACTGTCAGGCTTAGGCAACGGCTTAAATAACTTAGTAATGTTTCCTGTTTTGTCGTTTTTATAAGGACTTTCAATTCAGATTAATATTTAGCTATGCATTCAGCGATGGTTCCATATGTTGGTCTTCGAATTTCTCGATGAATCGTACAGTTGATTCATTAACATTGAAACAGCGTGATATAGATATGAACGACTCGCCAACAATTAAGCGATCTAAAATTTATATTTTTACTTTAGGCGGCAAAATATTTTTTTTCCGTTTCGAATCTAACTTTCTTTTCTTTTCTCGACATTATACATTGGTAACAAAGCAGAAGAGACACGTGTTATTTAATAAAAATTATTGCAACGGATGACGAGTTGAAACAATAAAACACCGATCGTGGCGACGGCGGCATTTTTCAACGGACATAGCGACACTTGAATTAGGGCGGTGGTGGCTTTTAACAAATGACTTTGGGCTTAGTGACAATAAGGCTTGTTTACTTTCATATTAAATTGTCCATTAGGTTTGAATTGGACCTTGTGAAAGCTGTCTTGGCACATGCCTGCAGTAAAAAAGTTACCAATGCGTTAATAAAGGATAGTAATCCTTCAAATATACCGACTGGATCCGCGAATAAAGAAATATTTTGTCGCGAATATATGGACTGTTCGCAATTTTTTAACACGCGGTAATTACATTCTTCACATCCTTTGATACATCCTATTCAATCTTCCAAAACTAAATATTTCTTTTCGTCACCACAAGATAAATAAAGTGATGTATTCAAATTTATTTTTTAACCCCATTAAATGTATTCTTTTTTAACCATATTTCTTTGCTGTGGGTCGTCATATTTCAATTACTTCTGGATTTTTTCACGTTGAGACTTGAAAGTAGTGTTGAAGTTCCTTAGGACGAGTTACTGGCTCCAGTGGTAGGGCTGCTACGTTTTAGTCTCTGGACAGACATTAGGATACTCAGTACCCGATGGAACAGTTGTACCGCCGTGACTCGGTCCTCAGAGCCTCGTTTGTGAAAATGGATTGTACCACGAGAAGATGAGTTTGCGAAGTATGGACGTTGAAACAGAAGGATGTACAGAGATTTAGATCTGCTGAAATGAGATACCTTCGGAGGACTGCAGGATGCACACTACTAGATCAAAAAAAAAAAAATGAAGACATCTTAGAAGAATTACATGTGAAACCTTTAGAAAACAACATTTCTGATTATAAGTCAAGATGGATGCAACATGTTCATCGAATTGAAGATCACAGGATACCCAAAGAAATGTTAAGATATCAACCTGCAGGAAGAAGAAGACCAGGATGTCCATTCAAAAGACTTTCTGGATGGTGTTTCTCTTGAGGCCGAAACAGGTCAACAAATGGCCTAAATTCGTGAATTATGATGATAATGTACTCTTCTATGAGTTTTCGACTCATATATATCAGATCCTCATAATCCTGGGCTATAACCAATCGGTCATCTGCAAATAATTTAATGTAACTATAATTGTAAATAATGTTGTATCTTCAATAGGTATCCCCATATTTTTACAATTTTTCTTCCATGTTTGTAAAGCTTATTGTATATAAATAGCTAATAATAATAATAATAATAATAATAATAATAATAATAATAATAATAATAATAATAATAATAATAATAATAATAATAATAATAATAATAATAATAATAATAATAATAATAATAATAATAATAATAATAATAATAATAATAATAATAATAATAATAATAATAATAATAATAATAATAATAATGATAATATAATAGTACTAATAATAATAATAATAGTACTACTACTACTACTACTACTACTAATAATAATAATAATAATAATGATAATAATAATGATAATGATAATAATGATAATAGAGCAATTACATATGTGACTGACTGACATTTACAATACATTTTTGCAGCAAAATGGTTGCATAAATATTACAATTGATTGAAATTAGGGGTGTTATCTACGTGATATGAAAGAGGAATAGTGTGTGGTTAAGACTGTACTTAAATATACAACTTTTGAAGAAAAACAGTGCTATTTATTATCTATCAAAGTATGTGTGACTGATGACTGACATAAGTGTCATCTCATCATGCAGCTTAACATGTTCATGTGCATCATTCTCTGAAGTGTGATTCCTAATTCAATTTTCCAAAATACCGTTGGGAGAACACGTTTCAAGTTACATTCTCAATGAAAAACGAAACAAAAATCACAATTAAGACCAGTTACAACCTAATATATGATGTGTGACTGACTGATTACATTCTGTGACTGACTGACATATCTGAATTTTATTTAGACTTTAATATTCTGGAGCTGCAAATATTATACAAATATTACAAAATAATATGAAATTATAATGGATAAGTCCACCGCTGTGGTCTCGAGGTAGCGTGCTGCCTTGTCACGCAGCGGGCCAGGGTTCGATCCCCGGTCGGAATAGTTTTTCTGGGTGAGGTTTTTATCGGGGTTTTTCCTCACCTGTAAGACAAATGTCAAGAAAACTTTTAAGGCGCAAACGGTCCCCGAACCATATGACCATCATCATCCTTATCATCATCATCATCCTTCACCGGTGTGGAAAGCAACGGGAAGCTACCACATCTACAGTTCTCTAGTAAAGCTGCAAGCATGCAGTGAAAGACTTGCCCTCGGACAGAATTACAATAGATGGATAATATATTAAAAGCGATATTATGGAGATGAATAAAGAACTTCACTCCTTTTATCATGTATAGGAAATGTACAATTTGATATGCTGTAAAAAGATTAAATAAATAGTGTAATTTATTTAACTTGGTTACCATGTATCATTTTAAATTTCACAAAGTAAAGAAATATTAACTTCTTAACAAAAAGGACCTTCTCTATAGTTAAATATGCCTAATATGAGTATACTTTTATTACATCCATATTAACTGATTAAAATTTATTTGATGCTGTTAATAGATTGAACCATTAAAATAAATAAAAATGCTGATATAGAATTTGCATTGTTTGTTCCAGAACACTAAAATTAACTTTCACGCGTCTCAACTATAAAGACAAAAAAATTAACGAAAAAGTACAGTATACAAATTATTAAAATTTTTATTTAAATGTGGAAAATTCTGTTATAATTCTTTCAAAGCAACTGATTACAAATTATATTGCTGACATGAGTTCTATTTTTAAACTAAACAATCGAAAGAAATCTCTTATAATGCGCGAAATCATACTTTATGACTGATTGTTTCCAGCTGGCGCACATAGTACAGCGTTGTCATACGTATTTTCACTCTGTTGGTTTCCAATAACGGTACACCCAATAATAATTTTATTTTACACTACAGGTTATGCATACTTAATCACATATACTCCACGCCAATTGTATTTTTTATACAAGAAACTTCATATGTTTTAAAACTGTTTTTGCTATCAACAAGCATGACTCTGTTTCACAAAGTGAATGCTAGCACAATGTGGCAACATTGCACTGTGGATCCCGATAATACGACACATATGACATGTCAAAGGTCAAACTAATGCGAGAATCTTTCAAGTTTAAGGACTCCTACACACACACACACACACACACACACACACACACACACACACACACACACACACACACACACACACACACACACACACACGCACGCACGCACACACACACACACACATTTTCTAACACATAAGAACCGCACACTTGTTTTTAATTGCACTCACTTAATAAAATGCATATTGAAGAATCGCACAATGAGGAATTATTTAAATGCCATTAATAAAAATATAAAATATAATTAATATAATTAACGTAATTACTTTACAAGACAATGTTGTTAATGCTTTTTTGTTAGTTATGTACCGATAACGTAGAATTCCAGAGGAAATTTGAATCCATCAATTATCGTATTGTGTACAATAATTTTTGTATGTTTTATGTGACTGACTGTAGCTCACCCTTAATAATTATAGGGCGCATTTTAATTATCTAGAATATTGTAATACAATTATTAGTATTACATTTATGATCAGGAAGGACCGAAATATGGTATAACAAAAAAGTCAGTGAAACAAAACAAATCTATACAGTGAAATCGTAAAACAAAATTTCGTTTAATTTCGCACGTGTTTTCAGGTTTCGGAATATATCATGTTCTACTATTAATTTAGATCAAAATAATCCGTATTTCAAACATTAACTTCTATAATCGGAAAATTTCACTGCAAAAAAATATCTCATCGAAAAAATTATTCCTGCGCCAATTTCAAAATTTTCACATCGGTATGACATTTTTATGTAATTACTCTACATTTCAATCCTTCCGCTGACTGCCTTTGAGCTCAAATTGTCACGGAAGAAGGGCCAGTAATTATTTTATGAAACAGCTGAGCCGAGCAGTCTACCAGATTTCCTAAACCATGTTTATGTTAATACACAGCGGAGTCCAGCAAGCAACTGACTGCGTTATGCGTTTTAGCAATATAAGTGAGGGGACAAAAAAGTCGGTCAGTCACGGGACTCCAGCGGGAAAAACAATGACTTTACAAGAAAAATTTCATATATACCTTTTTTGTTAGTTGTGTACCGATAACGTAGAATCCAAGAGGAAATTTTAATCCATCAATTATTATGTTATGTACAGTAATTTTTATCCGCTTTCTGTGACTGACTGACCATAACTTACAGTTAACAACTATAGGACACATTTAAGGTATATAAAATATTAGAATCCAATTAATATTGTTTAATTTACGACCGTCTACCTCTGTGGTCTCGAGGTAGCGTGCTGCCTTGTCACGCAGCGGGCCCGGGTTCGATCCCCGGTCGGGGCAGTTTTTCTGGGTGAGGTTTTTATCGGGGTTTTTCCTCGCCTGTAAGACAAATGTCAGAAAAACTTTAAGGCCCAAACGGTCCCCGAAATCATATGGCCATCATCATCATCATCATCCTTATCATTATCATCATCATCACCATCATCCTTCACCGGTGTGGAAAGCCACGGGAAGCTACCACACCTTCACAATTCCCTAGTAAAGTTGCAAGCATAGCATGAAAATGTTATGATTGCAGTGAAGGACCTGCCTTCGGGCAGAATTACTATGGATGGAATTTACGACCAAGGAGGACCAAAGTATGGTTTAACAAAAGATTTTGTGAAATAAAACGAAATCATACGACCAAATCATTAAACAAGAAATTGGTAAAATTTTGCGTATTTTTTCAGGTTTGGAATATTACAAGTTCAACCGCTATTATTAGATTAAAATAATGCACATTTGAAAGATTTTCTTATAGAATTATAAAATTTGATATTTACAGATATACTCGTATATTACATCAACAAAACTATTCCTGCCCTGCGTCAATTCAAAATTTTCACCTCGGTATGACATTTTCATGGAATCGCTCAATAATAATAATAATCATAATGATAATAATAATTATACTAATAATTATAATAATAATAATAATTATACTAATGATAATAATAATGATAATGATAATAATATTGATGATAATAATAAGAATAATAATTAAAAATAATAATAGTAACAATAGTAATAATAGTAATAATAATGATGATGATGATAATAATACTAATAATAATAATGATATGATAATAGTAATAATAGAGCAATTCCATATGTGACTAACATTTACAATACACTTTTGCTGCAAAATGCTTGCATATATGTCACAATTGGTTGAAATTAGAGGTGTTATTTACGTGATATGATAGAGGAAAAGTGTCTGATTAAGATTGCAGATAAATATACAACTTCTGAAGAAAAACAATGTTATCTATTATCTATCAAACTATGTGTGACTGACTGACATAAATGTCAACTCATCATGCAGCTTAACATGTTCATCTACATCATTCTCTGAAGTGTGATCCTTAATTCAATTTTCCAAAATACCGTTTGGAGGGCACATTTAAAGTTACATTTTAAATGAAAAAATGAACCTAAATCACAATTAATAACGAAGTTATGACCTAATATGTGATGTGTGACTGACTGACACATCTGAATTTTATTTTGAATTTCAAAATGCAAATATTACACAAATGTAACAACTATGAAACTAGATAAACAGCTTCAGTAACAGAGATTAATAAAGAGCTGCAAATCCTTTATCAATTCTACGAAAATTGTTAAATTTAATTTTACTGTAAAATAAATATTACTTTAAATAAATAATGTAATTAAATTAACTCGCTTACCACCTACCATTTTAAATTATAAATATAACGAAACTATTAAATACTTTTTAATACACAAGTGATCTTCTTGGTGATATAATATTAAAATATATATGTAGTCAATATGCCCATTTCATTTAAAACATTAATTGGTGAAATGGGCATATTGACTACATATATATTTTAATATTAAATACTTAATAACAAAGTGCCTTCTCTATTGTTAAATATACCTACTAAAATTGTATGCATATATATATATATACATATATATATATATATATATATATATATGTATAGTAACTGATTACAATTTAGTCCAGTGCCATAGCCGAGTGGTTAAGGCAAAGAAGCCTTGCCGCAGAGCTATGGGACTTGCGCTGGTTCGAGTCCCCAATGGAGGAGACATTTTCTCATGGAATTTCGGTCAGTATGGGATAGGAATGTGAGACATTTGGGTAGATACAATAAGTAATGACTCCAGGTTGATGAGACCAACTATAATGGCTTGGTGACCCGACATGCTGACTACATGTCACCTCTACACTGGCTTATGATCGTCTACCTCTGTTATTAACACATGTGGACGTGAGGCCACCAGCCGGTTTGTAAACCAAGAGCCTTCTTGGCCTGTCGCGCTTGGAGTGGAGTTTATTACAGTTTACCTGATGTAAGATTTAATATTTTTTATCTATAGATTGAACCACTGAAATAAATTTTAAGCCCCCCAGAATGTATACACATTCTTAATGTTAGTTATTTATCAGAGTGCATGTTCTTTCAAAACAAATTATCGTAAATCACATTAGTAAGCTGAAGTTAGTAAACAATTGCTGATGTATTGAATTCTACTTTTAAACAACAATAAAAACATAACTCTAATTAGCCCGAATTCTGATGACTCACATCATAACATCGATGTATGAGATCGCATTTCTCCCCCTAGTCTTCGCCGCTCACTTGACCTGACTTGACCCATTAATAAAAATAATATTTCCTGTTACGCATGAAGTCCCACGCTGTAACTGAATGGTTTGAGTCAAGATGTCTCAATAGAGAGCACTGATCCGAGCCCCATGAGAGAAGACTTTTTCTCATGGAATTTCGGCCACAATGGGATTGCTGCCCGCCAAGAATCATGAAGAATTTGGGCAGCTACAATATTTAGCTGTTGCGGAGAGAACCAGCCATAACGGCTGGAGTATCCGACATGCTGACCACATATCACCCTATATGTTGGTTAGATGATTGTTCACCACTGTGATATACTTGGATGTGAGATTAGCAGCCAATAGCTTTCTATGCCTGTCACGCCATTCAGTTGTTTTCAACACACGAACTTATGAATTTGTTGCGCTGATTGTTTGACAGTTGTGCATGTTCTATAACATACGGGTCCAACGCTTTCACGTTGTATACGCAATGAGACTCTGATAGATGCAAGATATTCAAATTGTTTTTCTAAACATTCTGTCCTTCTTCTAAATCATTTTGTGACTCCAGTTATTTGGTTGGTTTTACAGCTCACATTACATAATTCTGCACCATTTTGTATCTTATTTCCCGATTTTTCATACATCCGTGCCATCCTTTTTACTTGATCACCAATCGCATTTATAGCTCCCATTTCCATTGAATGATTCAAAGAAGTTCCATTTTATGTCAAAATCCAAATATGCAAGTAGTGTCACATTGCTAAATGTATAGGCCTATTTCTATTACCTGCTGCTCCAACTGAACATTTTTATCACCTCAAGTTTTTGAAGAAATCACTATAGTTCAGAAAAACACTTTTCTATAGCAAATATCTGTAGCACACTTACTATGTGTCACATAACCTGACACTAGAACAAAGTATTTCTTCTGAACTTCTCGTCACCTTCCATATAAACTAGGCAACAGCAGTTAATATTGAGATAGGCCCTATGCTAATTTTTCCAATGAACTGCCTGGATCTCATTTTGTTCTTTGTAGGTATAATTTTCTGAGAAATCAACAAGTATGGCTGCTTCGTTTACTGCAACCTTTTTCCTGAATATATTTAAATGCTTCCGCTAACTGTCTTTTAGCTCAAATTGACATAGAAAAAGGGTCAGTAATTATTTTATGGAACAGCTGAGCCGAACAGTCTACCAGATTTCCTAAACCATGTTTATGTTAATCCTCAGCGGAGTGCAGCAAGCAACTGACTGCACCATGCGTATTAGCATATATATGATAGGACAAAAAGTCAGTCAGTCACGGGACACTAGCGGAAAAAATAATGACTTTACAAGAAAATGTCTTCAATACTTTTTTGTTAGTTGTGTACCGATGACGTAGAATCCAAGAGGAAATTTTATTCCATCAATTATTATGTTGTGTACAGTAATTTTTATACGTTTTCTGTGACTGACTGACCATAGCTTGCAGTTAATAATTATAGGACACATTTAAGGTATATAGAACATTAGAATGCAATTGATATTATTACATTTACGACTAGGGAGGACCAAAGTGTGGTTTAACAAAAGAGTTTGTAAAATAAAACGAATTAATACGACCAAATCATTAAACAACAAATTGGTAAAATTTTGCGTGTTTTTACTGGTTTGGAATATGACAAGTTCCACCACTAATATTAGATTAAAATAATACACTTATGGAACATTATCTTATAGAATCAGAAAATTTGATCCTTAAAGATATATATTACGCCAAAAAAATTATTCCTGCGTCAATTTCAAGATTTTCATCTCGGTATGACATTTTCATGGAATATAATAATAATAATAATAATAATAATAATAATAATAATAATAATAATAATAATAATAATAATAATAATAATAATAATAATAATAATAATAATAATAATAATAATAATGTGCATGGATCTCCAAAAATTGACCAAATGCAACGAGAACAGCTATAGGAGCAAGAAAAATATTTAATTAGTTATATTGAATATTTTCTTAAAATTTGAAGCATTATCCAGTTACTTTTTCTAGTGTTTACAGACTTTTGTTTATTTCTGTTTAAATTGTTATCCATTTTTTATATTTTCATCGATACAAGAAAATTCCTGTAAAAATATCGTAAGAACAATATGCATAATCTGAAGGCATTGAAATTATGTACCCTACAGTTTCAAATTTAGTGAACGATAGCAATTTGAAGAGTGAAAAGTGTTTGTAATGAATCCAGCAATTATAACGTGTGTTACAATCCAACACCATGTTAATTCAATCGCGTTTTTGTATTTTGAAGTAAACTGGTCGTATGTTGTCACATGGCAGTCCAAACATTTTTCATGAACATTCAGATATGAGGAACGGAAATGACAATAGGCTATTTTTATGCACAGATAACTCAAAATACATCTTCGTTTCAAAATTCATATCTTCACAAAAGGTAAACTTACTAATTAAATTGAGAAGTGTAAACAGTAAATGAACAATCTTTATAGATGTCTATAGATCTATGAACAATGAATTTATTAAATTATTCAATTAAATTCATACTTTTCCAGAAGCTGTTACATTTATCTTGAACATTGTAATTGGCTGTCTGATGTAACGTGCAGAAACAGCTAATAACATCAACAATTATTCTGAAAGCTTTATGACAGCTGAAGATATAAATTAACTGCTTTATTATAAAGTAATGAATTTTCTCGACGTGTTGATACATTTATAAAATTAATATCTAACAATATGATCCCTTTATCCACCGCTGTGGCCTCGAGGTAGCGTGCTGCCTTGTCACGCAGTGGGGCCCGGGTTCGATTCCCGGTCGGGACAGGCTCCTGGGTGAGGTACTTCTCGGGGTATTTCCTCACCTGTAAGACAAATGTCAGGAAGCTTAGGGCCCAACGGTCTCTGAAAATCATCCGGCCGTCATCATCATCATCATCCTTATCATCATCATCATCATCTTTCACCGGTGCGGAAAGCAACGGGAAGCTACCACACCTATAATTCCCTTTACTTTTTTTCACATTAGATAGATAGATGGAATGCTCTGCGGCCATCCTTAATAGGTAGAGCCCCGCGTTCCTGTAAAATACATTAGCCCCGGTTTAAATTTTGAATTCAAATTTGAAGCTAATTAGCAGAGTGAAGCCGGAAGCGGACCTTTTGGGGTTCTATTCCAGCATTTGCTCTTTGGATTGAGGGAAACCGCTTAAAACATCAATTGGAATAGTCGATCACGCAGGATCTTGCCAAGTTTGGCTTTCGGATGACTCTATATTGGGAGGGCATCCAGGCTTCTCTTTGTTTAAATATAATGTGCGTACATTTCAGATTATTACAATTATTCATACAATTATGGTAACGTGCATTTTTTACATTTTTTTACTCTTCAGTTGTTGTTGTTGCTGTTCTATCTGTAATTGTCAGGTGATGTCAATTTCTCTGGAACTGGTGCGGATGGAACCTGGCAGCAGGAAGATGCAGTAAGATTAGTTAGGAGTTTTTATTTGTTGTATTAAGATATTTTACGAGTATTAATGAAAATTATATGACAATGTTGTAATCTATAAAAATTTGAATAAATTGTGTTGGTTAATGTGTTTCTGTGTGTGTGTGCCCAATAAAGCTTTCACCGGTCAAGTGTTGGCCCAGGATCCATTTTGGACGACTTGTGTTTGTTAGTGGCTGTTTCATTGGTTCCCATGCGATGCACGAGTAGTGGATTATCTTGGCCTTCCCATGTATTATAAAATTTAAGAGAGCCATGCGGTTTAATATACTCCTCGATTGGTTATACACCCGTTTGATCGTGTAATATGTCAAACGGTTTTGTTACCGTGTGGTAGTTTTGTAATCATGTAATGATAATAATTTGTTTTGAGAAAATTGCAGTTTGTATATGTGAGTTCTAGCGGCGTGTCCCCCATATGGGGCTTGCGTACGTGAGTACTGGCCTTAATAGTGTCTTGTAGATTGTTAGCCCTGTGTTTATTCGAATTTTGTTATGGTTATTTAAAATAGGGTATAGCAGCTTCAATGTCCCATACGCTTTGCCTAAAATATTTTGGATATGTTGTTTAAACAGTAGTTTTTTGTCGAGTGTTACGCCTAAATAAATTGCTTCGTTTTTCCACTCGATGTTGTGTCCATAAAGACTTAATTGCGGAGTCATGTATCGATATTGAGAATACCTTTTTGTATAAAGAACTGCTTGACATTTATCTACGTTTATTTTTATTCTCCATTTTTCTAACCATGGTTCGAGAATTTTAAGGTTATTTTGAATCTGTCTAGACGCGTGTATTGTTCGGGAGGATTGACTAGTGATTAGTGTGTCATCTGCATACATATATAGATGAATGTTGTTATGTATATTGTCATGTGGAATATCATTTATGTACATATTGAAAAGTGTAGGTCCTAGAATACTGCCTTGTGGCACTCCACTATAGACGGGTCGCAGGGCGGATTTTGAGTTATG
Organism: Diploptera punctata; assembly: GCA_030220185.1. Classification (NCBI taxonomy): domain Eukaryota; kingdom Metazoa; phylum Arthropoda; class Insecta; order Blattodea; family Blaberidae; genus Diploptera; species Diploptera punctata. The sequence continues at coordinate 61,785 of JASPKZ010008303.1, forward strand.
AAAAGCAACTTAGAATTGCCTATTGTTTATATATTTAGCTATTAAATGAATTATTCCGTCATCTAATCCTGTTTCGATCATTTTCCGTAGTAGGCTGCGATGCCACACTCTGTCGAAGGCTTGTTTTATATCTAAGTATAATCCAATCATGACACGATTTTCGTTGAACCCTCTAGTGATATGTTCAACGAGTCTCATTAGCTGGGTTACTGTGCTATGTTTTGGACGGAATCCGTTCTGTTCATCCCGAATTACATTTAATTGTTTTAGATTGTGATTAAGGCGCTTACATATAATTTTTTCACATACCTTATTCATTGTGTTTAATAATGTTATCGGGCGATAATTTCCTGGTTCTCTAGGAGTTTTTCCAGGTTTGGGGAATAATATTATACGCCCAGTTTTCCATGTTTTTGGGAAATACTTCATCTCGAACATGGCATTTATTATTTTTGCTAAAATGCATATCCGATGTTGGGTAATACTTTCAGCACTATGTTTTGTATGCCATTAGGGCCAGGTGCTTTTCTATCGGGAAGGTAATTTATTAGCCATTTGACTTCTGAAACGTTTGTTTTCCTGATTTGTTTATTGGGTATTCTATTTAGAAATTCTTGGACCATTGTTTCCGTTTCCCTTGTAAATTGCGGGTTATTCGGAGGGTCATGTGGTACAAAGGTTCGCTCCAGATGATTTGCTAACGCTTCCGTTTTTTCCTGGGCTGTGACGGCTCTCCCGTTAGGCAAGATGAGAGGGGGGTATGTATCCGCTTTGTGTGTTATTTTTTTAACCACGTTCCATGTTCCCTTGGTAAGTATTGTGAAGACATTTGTTGTGTTGGTCTTGTCATAAATGAGTTTGCGGAGGAAACAGAAGAACTAGTAGAAGAGTTTGTGTTTCTTCTTTCCCTCCTTGCTTGTGTATTTGGCGTTGTGTTTGCTGCAGGTGGTTGAGTGTTTTGTTTTATTGTTTTGCCATTCCTGCCCACTTGTTGGTAATCTGTGTCGTCTGTTGTGCTGTATGTGTCATATAATTCCCTAGTAAAGCTGCAATGCATAGCATGGAAATGCTATGATTGCAGTGAAAGACCTGCCCTCAGGCAGAATTACTATCGATGGATGGATGATCCATTTGTCTAAAATTCCGTGTTCCTAGGAACATGTCACTACTGGGTCATTCCACCTCAAGTGGTCTAATTTTTAATGTCTTCCACGCTCACCATCACCAATTTTCCTGAAGCTTTGTGTGGCTTCAGGTCCACCCTAAAAATGATCCTCAGAAAATTTTCAAATCATAATACCAACTGTTTAGGAAACTATGGCCTTTCATATAGAGGCCTATTTAATGAATCCATCAAGAAACTGAAAATCATTCAATATTTAACTCTTTGTTACTACAAGGCAAATGCAAGTAGGGACCTCTTATTTCTACATCTAGCACAACGTTTCACCCTAAATCCAAAAAACGTAGTCCGACGATAGGAAGTCAACTTTAGGAGTCAGCAGCGTGGATCAAAGTGCCTACCAAAATCTGTCATATCAAATTTTAGTCCCTTTTTAGGGCCAAATATCTCAGGAGCAAAAAAACAAACGGAGACTAATATTTGATACATTTGTTAATGGTGGTTGAGACAGCGCACTGCCCAAATACTGTTATTCATAGCCACTTATCTGGGATTATACTAGATCATAAACATGATGCCAAATATGCAATTGTTAAAAGTGAGCTATGTTCAAGCTCAAATAACGGGAATTATGTCATCTCAAATGTTGTTTTCTTTAGTACCATTAGAACTTCATCTAGTAGAATCAACTTATTTCATTTTTGGGCCCATTTAATTATGGAATGAAAAGTAAGGTGCCAAATATGCAATTGTTAAAAGTGAACTATGTTCATGTTCAAATAATATTAATTACGTCATCTCAAATGTTGTTTTCGTTGGTACCATTAGAAAGAGCACATCTTCATCTACTAGAATCAACTTATTTCATCTTTGGGACGATTCAATTATGGAATGAAAAGTAAGCTTGAACTTAATGAGAAATTACTTGATCTCCACCACACTGTCAAATAATGCGACCAACTCAAATTGCGCTTTAATTTTTCACCGCTACCCCTCACAATGGCACTGAAGGTATATTACGTCAGGGAGTTTCTCGCAAGATCACAACAAAACTATGTAGCTTGTGGAGGGATAGAATGGCTTTATTTGTTTTCCAGACTGTTGTTAGGTATTGTGAAACATCTTTTTCCAGTTTTCAATAATTTACCGTTATGTTTTGTCGGAGTCCGACTAGTTAAATTTCATATTATATAGTGTTTGGAATTCATGATGTCGGCTAGGAAAAACAGCGTGTTCTAAGAGAATCTATCGATTTCGATTTAATTGAAAACATTTCTGATTATGAAATTAATGACAGTGATGCAAGTTTTTTATGGGGATTGAAAGACATGCATGAAAACTTATTATAAGAAAACCAGGGGTAAAACGTCCAGACCAAAGAATGAGGTGGGAGAATAACATTAACCATGATATGAAAGAAGTAGATTATACAGGAACTGATGAAAAACATTAACTAAGGATAGGGATGTATGGAGAGCTTATGTACCTATGGTTTCGATAGTGCCACTGAGTTAGTTAGTTAGATGCAAGTTTTTTCATTGAAGTTTCAATAGAAGGATCAACTGAAGACGCAAGAAATAATATTAGTGAAGTTGAGGAAGTTGTAGAGCTGGAAGGGGATATGATAGCGATGTTAATAGCATAGGCCTAAATAGTGCTGGCATAAGTTTCATCTGGAATAATAGCTGTTCAGAAGACCGCAGATTTAAATTTATCGGTACGCCTGGGGTTCAGGTACTTGTAAAAACTTAAAAGACCTTTTAGAGAATTTTGAACAGTATTTTTCAAGTCAGCTTGAGTATAGCTCACTTTTAACAATTTCATATTTGGCACTACGTTTCATTCCATAATTGAATCGTCTCAAAAATGAAATAAGTTGATTCTACTAGATGAATATGTGCTCGTTCTAATGGTACTAAAGAAAACAACATTTGATATGATGTAATTCACGTTATTTGAGCTTGAACATAGTTCATTTTTAACAATTGCATATTTGGCACCATGTTTATGATGTATTATAATCCTATGAATAAAGATATTTGGGTAGTGCACTGTCTCAACCACCATTAACAAATGTACCAAATATTAGACTCCTTTTTTTTTTGTTCTTGTGATATTTGGCCCTAAAGAAGGACTAAAATTTGATATGACAGATTTTGTCAGGCACTTTGGTCCACGCTGGTGACTCTTAAAGTGGACTTCCTTTCGTCGGACTATGGTTTTCGGATGTAGGATAAAAAGTTATGCATGTCGTAGAAATAAGTGGTCCCTACTTGCATTTGCCTTGTAGTAACAAAGAGTTTAAAATTGAATGTTGTTCGGTTTCTTGATGGATTCATCAAACAGCCCTTCCATATGAAAGGCCATAGTTTCCCAAACACTTGGTATTATGATTTGAAATTTTGCAGAGTTTCATTTCTAAAGAGGTTCTATACCTAACATCAAGTTTCAGCGATATTGGTCATGTTGAGCGTGGGGCACTGGACACTGGACCACTTGAGATGGAATGAGCCTGCTGTATGTTTAAACCTTTTTTAATGGATTCCCTCAAGTAGTCCTTGCCCGGAGTTTTGAATGGCGGGCTACTTTACCTGCTAAAATTTTACCTCAGTAGAACCCATTTCTGTGTTTCTTGACGGTTGTAGTTTTACGTTAAATATCATCACTTTTCGGCCAAGGTACTTTTTTCGTCTGATGTATTGTCTTTGACCTGCTCTCATATTTCCATATCCTGAGCTAATGTTTTCCAAACATCCCCAGTATAATTAACCTTCCTCAAATTATGGTTAATGTTATTCTTGACCTATCTTCTGGGCGCTTAATTGGCGGTAGCATTGCTGCTCAAAATGTCAGCAAACTTTAGGGCCCAAACGGTCTCCAAAAATCATTTGGCCATTATAATCATCATCATATTTGCCATGTTTAGTATGAATGTGTGTTTCATCTTAATGTTGTGTGGTTTGGAAGGAGGCCCTGGTATTGAGGAGATTCCTCATTCGAGGAGGCTTGTGTGGTCAAGAAGATTATTATGTATAAGGCCCGGATGGCGTGTGGCACATGGAATGGAACAAAATACATTTAATGAGGGTTGAATGTGAATTATTAAAATACATTAGAGGTTTATATTAAGTTTTACTTTTGTACTGACACCTAATCTGAGTGGTTACAACTAAAATGAGGCACGTATGAAAATAAATAAGAAATCGCAGCGATGTCGAGTATTTTAAAAAGTGAGAACACATCAAATCTCTCACATATCCTATACTATATAACTCATGCCCTAAATGGGAGTCAATAACCAATCATGTTTCAATGAATTTTGTTTTACAACTGATCGCAGTTGTGTTTCACCTAGATATGTCGAGTAATTTAAAAAGTGAGAACACATCAAATCTCTCACATATCCTATACTATATAACTCATGCCCTAAATGGGAGTCAATAACCAATCATGTTTCAATGAATTTTGTTTTACAACTGATCGCAGTTGTGTTTCACCTAGATATGTCGAGTAATTTAAAAAGTGAGAACACATCAAATCTCTCACATATCCTATACTATATAACTCATGCCCTAAATGGGAGTCAATAACCAATCATGTTTCAATGAATTTTGTTTTACAACTGATCGCAGTTGTGTTTCACCTAGATATGTCGAGTAATTTAAAAAGTGAGAACACATCAAATCTCTCACATATCCTATACTATATAACTCATGCCCTAAATGGGAGTCAATAACCAATCATGTTTCAATGAATTTTGTTTTACAACTGATCGCAGTTGTGTTTCACCTAGATATGTCGAGTAATTTAAAAAGTGAGAACACAATCAAATCTCTCACATATCCTATACTATATAACTCATGCCCTAAATGGGAGTCAATAACCAATCATGTTTCAATGAATTTTGTTTTACAACTGATCGCAGTTGTGTTTCACCTAGATATGTCGAGTAATTTAAAAAGTGAGAACACATCAAATCTCTCACATATCCTATACTATATAACTCATGCCCTAAATGGGAGTCAATAACCAATCATGTTTCAATGAATTTTGTTTTACAACTGATCGCAGTTGTGTTTCACCTAGATATGTCGAGTAATTTAAAAAGTGAGAACACATCAAATCTCTCACATATCCTATACTATATAACTCATGCCCTAAATGGGAGTCAATAACCAATCATGTTTCAATGAATTTTGTTTTACAACTGATCGCAGTTGTGTTTCACCTAGATATGTCGAGTAATTTAAAAAAGTGAGAACACATCAAATCTCTCACATATCCTATACTATATAACTCATGCCCTAAATGGGAGTCAATAACCAATCATGTTTCAATGAATTTTGTTTTACAACTGATCGCAGTTGTGTTTCACCTAGATATGTCGAGTAATTTAAAAAGTGAGAACACATCAAATCTCTCACATATCCTATACTATATAACTCATGCCCTAAATGGGAGTCAATAACCAATCATGTTTCAATGAATTTTGTTTTACAACTGATCGCAGTTGTGTTTCACCTAGATATGTCGAGTAATTTAAAAAGTGAGAACACATCAAATCTCTCACATATCCTATACTATATAACTCATGCCCTAAATGGGAGTCAATAACCAATCATGTTTCAATGAATTTTGTTTTACAACTGATCGCAGTTGTGTTTCACCTAGATATGTCGAGTAATTTAAAAAGTGAGAACACATCAAATCTCTCACATATCCTATACTATATAACTCATGCCCTAAATGGGAGTCAATAACCAATCATGTTTCAATGAATTTTGTTTTACAACTGATCGCAGTTGTGTTTCACCTAGATATGTCGAGTAATTTAAAAAGTGAGAACACATCAAATCTCTCACATATCCTATACTATATAACTCATGCCCTAAATGGGAGTCAATAACCAATCATGTTTCAATGAATTTTGTTTTACAACTGATCGCAGTTGTGTTTCACCTAGATATGTCGAGTAATTTAAAAAGTGAGAACACATCAAATCTCTCACATATCCTATACTATATAACTCATGCCCTAAATGGGAGTCAATAACCAATCATGTTTCAATGAATTTTGTTTTACAACTGATCGCAGTTGTGTTTCACCTAGATATGTCGAGTAATTTAAAAAGTGAGAACACATCAAATCTCTCACATATCCTATACTATATAACTCATGCCCTAAATGGGAGTCAATAACCAATCATGTTTCAATGAATTTTGTTTTACAACTGATCGCAGTTGTGTTTCACCTAGATATGTCGAGTAATTTAAAAAGTGAGAACACATCAAATCTCTCACATATCCTATACTATATAACTCATGCCCTAAATGGGAGTCAATAACCAATCATGTTTCAATGAATTTTGTTTTACAACTGATCGCAGTTGTGTTTCACCTAGATATGTCGAGTAATTTAAAAAGTGAGAACACATCAAATCTCTCACATATCCTATACTATATAACTCATGCCCTAAATGGGAGTCAATAACCAATCATGTTTCAATGAATTTTGTTTTACAACTGATCGCAGTTGTGTTTCACCTAGATATGTCGAGTAATTTAAAAAGTGAGAACACATCAAATCTCTCACATATCCTATACTATATAACTCATGCCCTAAATGGGAGTCAATAACCAATCATGTTTCAATGAATTTTGTTTTTACAACTGATCGCAGTTGTGTTTCACCTAGATATGTCGAGTAATTTAAAAAGTGAGAACACATCAAATCTCTCACATATCCTATACTATATAACTCATGCCCTAAATGGGAGTCAATAACCAATCATGTTTCAATGAATTTTGTTTTACAACTGATCGCAGTTGTGTTTCACCTAGATATGTCGAGTAATTTAAAAAGTGAGAACACATCAAATCTCTCACATATCCTATACTATATAACTCATGCCCTAAATGGGAGTCAATAACCAATCATGTTTCAATGAATTTTGTTTTACAACTGATCGCAGTTGTGTTTCACCTAGATATGTCGAGTAATTTAAAAAGTGAGAACACATCAAATCTCTCACATATCCTATACTATATAACTCATGCCCTAAATGGGAGTCAATAACCAATCATGTTTCAATGAATTTTGTTTTACAACTGATCGCAGTTGTGTTTCACCTAGATATGTCGAGTAATTTAAAAAGTGAGAACACATCAAAATCTCTCACATATCCTATACTATATAACTCATGCCCTAAATGGGAGTCAATAACCAATCATGTTTCAATGAATTTTGTTTTACAACTGATCGCAGTTGTGTTTCACCTAGATATGTCGAGTAATTTAAAAAGTGAGAACACATCAAATCTCTCACATATCCTATACTATATAACTCATGCCCTAAATGGGAGTCAATAACCAATCATGTTTCAATGAATTTTGTTTTACAACTGATCGCAGTTGTGTTTCACCTAGATATGTCGAGTAATTTAAAAAGTGAGAACACATCAAATCTCTCACATATCCTATACTATATAACTCATGCCCTAAATGGGAGTCAATAACCAATCATGTTTCAATGAATTTTGTTTTACAACTGATCGCAGTTGTGTTTCACCTAGATATGTCGAGTAATTTAAAAAGTGAGAACACATCAAATCTCTCACATATCCTATACTATATAACTCATGCCCTAAATGGGAGTCAATAACCAATCATGTTTCAATGAATTTTGTTTTACAACTGATCGCAGTTGTGTTTCACCTAGATATGTCGAGTAATTTAAAAAGTGAGAACACATCAAATCTCTCACATATCCTATACTATATAACTCATGCCCTAAATGGGAGTCAATAACCAATCATGTTTCAATGAATTTTGTTTTACAACTGATCGCAGTTGTGTTTCACCTAGATATGTCGAGTAATTTAAAAAGTGAGAACACATCAAATCTCTCACATATCCATATACTATATAACTCATGCCCTAAATGGGAGTCAATAACCAATCATGTTTCAATGAATTTTGTTTTACAACTGATCGCAGTTGTGTTTCACCTAGATATGTCGAGTAATTTAAAAAGTGAGAACACATCAAATCTCTCACATATCCTATACTATATAACTCATGCCCTAAATGGGAGTCAATAACCAATCATGTTTCAATGAATTTTGTTTTACAACTGATCGCAGTTGTGTTTCACCTAGATATGTCGAGTAATTTAAAAAGTGAGAACACATCAAATCTCTCACATATCCTATACTATATAACTCATGCCCTAAATGGGAGTCAATAACCAATCATGTTTCAATGAATTTTGTTTTACAACTGATCGCAGTTGTGTTTCACCTAGATATGTCGAGTAATTTAAAAAGTGAGAACACATCAAATCTCTCCACATATCCTATACTATATAACTCATGCCCTAAATGGGAGTCAATAACCAATCATGTTTCAATGAATTTTGTTTTACAACTGATCGCAGTTGTGTTTCACCTAGATATGTCGAGTAATTTAAAAAGTGAGAACACATCAAATCTCTCACATATCCTATACTATATAACTCATGCCCTAAATGGGAGTCAATAACCAATCATGTTTCAATGAATTTTGTTTTACAACTGATCGCAGTTGTGTTTCACCTAGATATGTCGAGTAATTTAAAAAGTGAGAACACATCAAATCTCTCACATATCCTATACTATATAACTCATGCCCTAAATGGGAGTCAATAACCAATCATGTTTCAATGAATTTTGTTTTACAACTGATCGCAGTTGTGTTTCACCTAGATATGTCGAGTAATTTAAAAAGTGAGAACACATCAAATCTCTCACATATCCTATACTATATAACTCATGCCCTAAATGGGAGTCAATAACCAATCATGTTTCAATGAATTTTGTTTTACAACTGATCGCAGTTGTGTTTCACCTAGATATGTCGAGTAATTTAAAAAGTGAGAACACATCAAACTCTCTCACATATCCTATACTATATAACTCATGCCCTAAATGGGAGTCAATAACCAATCATGTTTCAATGAATTTTGTTTTACAACTGATCGCAGTTGTGTTTCACCTAGATATGTCGAGTAATTTAAAAAGTGAGAACACATCAAATCTCTCACATATCCTATACATATAACTCATGCCCTAAATGGGAGTCAATAACCAATCATGTTTCAATGAATTTTGTTTTACAACTGATCGCAGTTGTGTTTCACCTAGATATGTCGAGTAATTTTAAAAAGTGAGAACACATCAAATCTCTCACATATCCTATACTATATAACTCATGCCCTAAATGGGAGTCAATAACCAATCATGTTTCAATGAATTTTGTTTTACAACTGATCGCAGTTGTGTTTCACCTAGATATGTCGAGTAATTTAAAAAGTGAGAACACATCAAATCTCTCACATATCCTATACTATATAACTCATGCCCTAAATGGGAGTCATAACCAATCATGTTTCAATGAATTTTGTTTTACAACTGATCGCAGTTGTGTTTCACCTAGATATGTCGAGTAATTTAAAAAGTGAGAACACATCAAATCTCTCACATATCCTATACTATATAACTCATGCCCTAAATGGGAGTCAATAACCAATCATGTTTCAATGAATTTTGTTTTACAACTGATCGCAGTTGTGTTTCACCTAGATATGTCGAGTAATTTAAAAAGTGAGAACACATCAAAATCTCTCACATATCCTATACTATATAACTCATGCCCTAAATGGGAGTCAATAACCAATCATGTTTCAATGAATTTTGTTTTACAACTGATCGCAGTTGTGTTTCACCTAGATATGTCGAGTAATTTAAAAAGTGAGAACACATCAAATCTCTCACATATCCTATACTATATAACTCATGCCCTAAATGGGAGTCAATAACCAATCATGTTTCAATGAATTTTGTTTTACAACTGATCGCAGTTGTGTTTCACCTAGATATGTCGAGTAATTTAAAAAGTGAGAACACATCAAATCTCTCACATATCCTATACTATATAACTCATGCCCTAAATGGGAGTCAATAACCAATCATGTTTCAATGAATTTTGTTTTACAACTGATCGCAGTTGTGTTTCACCTAGATATGTCGAGTAATTTAAAAAGTGAGAACACATCAAATCTCTCACATATCCTATACTATATAACTCATGCCCTAAATGGGAGTCAATAACCAATCATGTTTCAATGAATTTTGTTTTACAACTGATCGCAGTTGTGTTTCACCTAGATATGTCGAGTAATTTAAAAAGTGAGAACACATCAAATCTCTCACATATCCTATACTATATAACTCATGCCCTAAATGGGAGTCAATAACCAATCATGTTTCAATGAATTTTGTTTTACAACTGATCGCAGTTGTGTTTCACCTAGATATGTCGAGTAATTTAAAAAGTGAGAACACATCAAATCTCTCACATATCCTATACTATATAACTCATGCCCTAAATGGGAGTCAATAACCAATCATGTTTCAATGAATTTTGTTTTACACTGATCGCAGTTGTGTTTCACCTAGATATGTCGAGTAATTTAAAAAGTGAGAACACATCAAATCTCTCACATATCCTATACTATATAACTCATGCCCTAAATGGGAGTCAATAACCAATCATGTTTCAATGAATTTTGTTTTACAACTGATCGCAGTTTGTTTCACCTAGATATGTCGAGTAATTTAAAAAGTGAGAACACATCAAATCTCTCACATATCCTATACTATATAACTCATGCCCTAAATGGGAGTCAATAACCAATCATGTTTCAATGAATTTTGTTTTACAACTGATCGCAGTTGTGTTTCACCTAGATATGTCGAGTAATTTAAAAAGTGAGAACACATCAAATCTCTCCACATATCCTATACTATATAACTCATGCCCTAAATGGGAGTCAATAACCAATCATGTTTCAATGAATTTTGTTTTACAACTGATCGCAGTTGTGTTTCACCTAGATATGTCGAGTAATTTAAAAAGTGAGAACACATCAAATCTCTCACATATCCTATACTATATAACTCATGCCCTAAATGGGAGTCAATAACCAATCATGTTCAATGAATTTTGTTTTACAACTGATCGCAGTTGTGTTTCACCTAGATATGTCGAGTAATTTAAAAAGTGAGAACACATCAAATCTCTCACATATCCTATACTATATAACTCATGCCCTAAATGGGAGTCAATAACCAATCATGTTTCAATGAATTTTGTTTTACAACTGATCGCAGTTGTGTTTCACCTAGATATGTCGAGTAATTTAAAAAGTGAGAACACATCAAATCTCTCACATATCCTATACTATATAACTCATGCCCTAAATGGGAGTCAATAACCAATCATGTTTCAATGAATTTTGTTTTACAACTGATCGCAGTTGTGTTTCACCTAGATATGTCGAGTAATTTAAAAAGTGAGAACACATCAAACTCTCTCACATATCCTATACTATATAACTCATGCCCTAAATGGGAGTCAATAACCAATCATGTTTCAATGAATTTTGTTTTACAACTGATCGCAGTTGTGTTTCACCTAGATATGTCGAGTAATTTAAAAAGTGAGAACACATCAAATCTCTCACATATCCTATACATATAACTCATGCCCTAAATGGGAGTCAATAACCAATCATGTTTCAATGAATTTTGTTTTACAACTGATCGCAGTTGTGTTTCACCTAGATATGTCGAGTAATTTTAAAAAGTGAGAACACATCAAATCTCTCACATATCCTATACTATATAACTCATGCCCTAAATGGGAGTCAATAACCAATCATGTTTCAATGAATTTTGTTTTACAACTGATCGCAGTTGTGTTTCACCTAGATATGTCGAGTAATTTAAAAAGTGAGAACACATCAAATCTCTCACATATCCTATACTATATAACTCATCCCTAAATGGGAGTCAATAACCAATCATGTTTCAATGAATTTTGTTTTACAACTGATCGCAGTTGTGTTTCACCTAGATATGTCGAGTAATTTAAAAAGTGAGAACACATCAAATCTCTCACATATCCTATACTATATAACTCATGCCCTAAATGGGAGTCAATAACAATCATGTTTCAATGAATTTTGTTTTACAACTGATCGCAGTTGTGTTTCACCTAGATATGTCGAGTAATTTAAAAAGTGAGAACACATCAAATCTCTCACATATCCTATACTATATAACTCATGCCCTAAATGGGAGTCAATAACCAATCATGTTTCAATGAATTTTGTTTTACAACTGATCGCAGTTGTGTTTCACCTAGATATGTCGAGTAATTTAAAAGTGAGAACACATCAAATCTCTCACATATCCTATACTATATAACATCATGCCTAAATGGGAGTCAATAACCAATCATGTTTCAATGAATTTTGTTTTTACAACTGATCGCAGTTGTGTTTCACCTAGATATGTCGAGTAATTTAAAAAGTGAGAACACATCAAATCTCTCACATATCCTATACTATATATAACTCATGCCCTAAATGGGAGTCAATAACCAATCATGTTTCAATGAATTTTGTTTTACAACTGATCGCAGTTGTGTTTCACCTAGATATGTCGAGTAATTTAAAAAGTGAGAACACATCAAATCTCTCACATATCCTATACTATATAACTCATGCCCTAAATGGGAGTCAATAACCAATCATGTTTCAATGAATTTTGTTTTACAACTGATCGCAGTTGTGTTTCACCTAGATATGTCGAGTAATTTAAAAAGTGAGAACACATCAAATCTCTCACATATCCTATACTATATAACTCATGCCCTAAATGGGAGTCAATAACCAATCATGTTTCAATGAATTTTGTTTACAACTGATCGCAGTTGTGTTTCACCTAGATATGTCGAGTAATTTAAAAAGTGAGAACACATCAAATCTCTCACATATCCTATACTATATAACTCATGCCCTAAATGGGAGTCAATAACAATCATGTTTCAATGAATTTTGTTTTACAACTGATCGCAGTTGTGTTTCACCTAGATATGTCGAGTAATTTAAAAAGTGAGAACACATCAAATCTCTCACATATCCTATACTATATAACTCATGCCCTAAATGGGAGTCAATAAACCAATCATGTTTCAATGAATTTTGTTTTACAAACTGATCGCAGTTGTGTTTCACCTAGATATGTCGAGTAATTTAAAAAGTGAGAACACATCAATCTCTCACTATCCTATACTAATAACTCATGCCCTAAATGGGAGTCAATAACCAATCATGTTTCAATGAATTGTTTTACAACTGATCGCAGTTGTGTTTCACCTAGATATGTCGAGTAATTTAAAAAGTGAGAACACATCAAATCTCTCACATATCCTATACTATATAACTCATGCCCTAAAGGGAGTCAATAACCAATCATGTTTCAATGAATTTTGTTTTACAACTGATCGCAGTTGTGTTTCACCTAGATATGTCGAGTAATTTAAAAAGTGAGAACCACATCAAATCTCTCACATATCCTATACTATATAACTCATGCCCTAAATGGGAGTCAATAACCAATCATGTTTCAATGAATTTTGTTTTACAAACTGATCGCAGTTGTGTTTCAACCTAGATATGTCGAGTAATTTAAAAAGTGAGAACACATCAATACTCTCACATATCCTATACTATATAACTCATGCCCAAATGGGAGTCAATAACCAATCATGTTTCCAATGAATTTTGTTTTAAAACTGATCGCAGTTGTGTTTCACCTAGATATGTCGAGTAATTTAAAAAGTGAGAACACATCAAATCTCTCACATATCCTATACTATATAACTCATGCCCTAAATGGGAGTCAATAACCAATCATGTTTCAATGAATTTTGTTTTACAACTGATCGCAGTTGTGTTTCACCTAGATATGTCGAGTAATTTAAAAAGTGAGAACACATCAAATCTCTCACATATCCTATACTATATAACTCATGCCCTAAATGGGAGTCAATAACCAATCATGTTTCAATGAATTTTGTTTTACAACTGATCGCAGTTTGTGTTTCACCTAGATATGTCGAGTATTTAAAAAGTGAGAACACATCAAATCTCTCACATATCCTATACTATATAACTCATGCCCTAAATGGGAGTCAATAACCAATCATGTTTCAATGAATTTTGTTTTACAAACTGATCGCAGTTGTGTTTTCACCTAGATATGTCGAGTAATTTAAAAAGTGAGAACACATCAAATCTCTCACATATCCTATACTATATAACTCATGCCCTAAATGGGAGTCAATAACCAATCATGTTTCAATGAATTTTGTTTATACAACTGATCGCAGTTGTGTTTCACCTAGATATGTCGAGTAATTTAAAAAGTGAGAACACACAAATTCTCACATATCCTATACTATATAACTCATGCCCTAAATGGGAGTCAATAACCAATCATGTTTCAATGAATTTTGTTTTACAACTGATCGCAGTTTGTGTTTCACCTAGATATGTCGAGTAATTTAAAAAGTGAGAACACATCAAATCTCTCACATATCCTATACTATATAACTCACTCATTGCCCTAAATGGGAGTCAATAACCAATCATGTTTCAATGAATTTTGTTTTACAACTGATCGCAGTTGTGTTTTCACCTAGATATTCGAGTAATTTAAAAAGTGAGAACACATCAAATCTCTCACCATATCCTATACGATAATAACTCATGCCCTAAATGGGAGTCAATAAACCAATCATGTTTCAATGAATTTTGTGTTAACCACTGATCGCAGTTTGGGTTTCACCTAGATATGTCGAGTAATTTAAAAAGTGAGAACACATCAAATCTCTCACATATCCTATACTATATAACTCATGCCCTAAATGGGAGTCAATAACCAATCATTGTTCAATGAATTTTGTTTTACAACTGATCGCAGTTGTGTTTCACCTAGATATGTCGAGTAATTTAAAAAGTGAGAACACATCAAATCTCTCACATATCCTATACTATATAACTCATGCCCTAAATGGGAGTCAATAACCATCATGTTTCAATGAATTTGTTTTACAACTGATCGCAGTTGTGTTTCACCTAGATATGTCGAGTAATTTAAAAAGTGAGAAAACATCAAATCTCTCACATATCCTATACTATATAACTCAATGCCCTAAATGGGGTCATATAACCAATCATGTTTCAATGAATGTGGTTTTACACTTAATCGCAGTTTTGTGTTTCATCATCCTAGATATGGTCGAGTAATTGAAAAAGGGAGCACACAATCAAATCTCTCACATATCTATACTATATAACTCATGCCCTAAATGGGAGTCAATAACCAATCATGTTTCAATGATTTTGTTTTACAACTGATCGCAGTTGTTGTTTCACCTAGATATGTCGAGTAATTTAAAAAGTGAGAACACATTCAAATCTCTCACATATCCTATACTATATAACTCATGCCCTATGGGAGTCAATAACCAATCTGTTTCAATGAATTTTTGTTTAACAACTGATCGCAGTTGTGTTTTCACCTAGATATGTCGAGTATTCAAAAGTGATAACACATCAAAGCTCTCACATATCCTATACTATATAACTCATCCGT
>JASPKZ010008304.1:0-75000 GCA_030220185.1 Diploptera punctata
ATTCTCTCTATATCGTTTAGTGTCCTCTCTATCGTTTAGTCCTCTCTATGTTTAGTGCCTCTCTATCGTTTTAGTCCTCTCTTCGTTTAGTCATTTCTATCGTTTAGTCACTCTATCGTTTAGTCATCTCTATCGTTTAGTTCATCTCTCTCGTTTAGTCGCTCTCTATCGTTTAGTCCTTCTATCGTTTTTAGTCCTCTCTATCGGTGAGTCATCACTATCGTTTAGTCCTCTCTATCGTTAGTCCTCTCTATCGTTTAGTCATCTCTATCGTTTGTCCTCTCTCTCGTTTAGTCATCTCTATCGTTTAGTCATCTGCTATCGTTTAGTCATCTCTTCGTTTTAGTCATCTCTTATCGTTTAGTCATCTCTATCGTTTAGTCATCTCTATCGTTTAGTCCTCTTATCGTTTTAGAAAGTCATCTCTATCGTTAGTCATCTCTATCGTTTAGTCTCTCTATCGTTAAGTCTCGCTTCGTTTAGTCATCTCTATCGTTGAGTCCATCTCTATCGTTTAGGCATCCTATCGTTTAGTCCTCTCTATCGTTAGGCATCTCTATCGTTTAGTCTCCTATCGTTTAGTCCTCTCTATCGTTTTAGTCCTCTCTATCGTTTAGTCCTCTCTATCGTTTGTCATCTCTCGTTTTTAGTCTCTCTATCGTTTAGTCCTCTCTATCGTTTGTCATCTCTATCGTTTAGCTCTCTATCGTGAGTCACCTCTAATGTTTAGTCCTCTCTATCGTTGAGTCATCTCGATCGTTTAAGTCATCTCTATCGTTTAGTCCTCTCTATCGTTTAGTCCTCTCTATCGTTTAGTCATCTTAATCGTTTAGTCCTCTCTATCGTTTAGTCATCCTATCGTTTAGTCATCTCTATCGTTTATCATCTTCTTATCGTTTAGTCCTCTCTATCGTTTAGTCTCTCTATCGTTTAGTCATCTCTATCGTTTAGTCATCTCTATCTTTTAGTCCTCTCATCGTTAGTCATCTCTATCGTTTAGTCTCTCTATCGTTTAGTCCTCTCTATCGTTTAGTCATCTCTATCGTAGTCCTCTTCTATCGTTTAGTCCTCTCTATTCGTTTAGTCATCTCTATCGGTTATTCAGCTCTATCGTTTAGTCATCTCTATCGTTTAGTCATCTCTTCGTTTAGTCCTCTCTATCGTTTAGTTCCCTTCTTCTATCGTTAGTCATCTCTATCGTTAGTCAGTCTCTATCGTTAGTCATCTCTATCGTTTAGTCATCTCTATCGTTTAGTCCTCTCTATCGTTTAGTCACCTCTATCGTTCTAGGTCCTCTCTATCGTTTAGTCATCTCTATCGTTTAGTCATCTCTATCGTTTATTCCTCTCTATCGTTTAGTCATCTCTATCGTTTAGTCCATCTCTATCGTTTAGTCATCTCTATCGTTTAGTCCTCTCTAATCGTTTAGGTCATCTCTATCGTTTTAGTCCTCTCTATCGTTTAGTCATCTCTAGCGTTTAGTCATCTCTATCGTTAAGTCATCTCTATCGTTTAGTCATCTCTATCGTTTAGTCCATCTCTAATCGTTTAGTCCTCTCTATCGTTTAGTCATCTCTATCTTTAGTCATCTCTATCGTTTAGTCCTCTCTATCGTTTAGTCATCTCTATCGTTTAGTCCTCTCTAGCGTTTAGTCATCTCTATCGTTTAGTCATCTCTATCGTTTAGTCATCTCTATCGTTTAAGTCATCTCTATCGTTTAGTCCTCTCTATCGTTTAGTCCTCTCTATCGTTTAGTCCCTCTCATCGTTTAGGTCACTCTCTATCGTTTAGTCATCTCTATCGTTTAGTCATCTCTAATCGTTTAGGTCATCGCTATCGTTTAGTCATCTCTATCGTTTAGTCCTCTCTATCGTTTAGTCCATCTCTATCGTTTAGTCCTCTCTATCGTTTAGTCCCTCTCTACGTCGTTTAGTCATCTCTATCGTTTAGTCCTCCTATCGTTTAGTCATCTCTATCGTTTAGTCATCTCTATCGTTTAGTCATCTCTATCGTTTAGTCATCTCTATCGTTTTAGTCTCTCTATCGTTTAGTCAGTCCTCTATCGTTTAGTTCATCTCTATCGTTAGTCCTCTCTATCGTTTAGGTCCTCTCTATCGTTTAGTCCTCTCTATCGTTTAGTCTCTCTCTATCGTTTAGTCATCTCTACGTTTCGTTAGTCCTCTCTATCGTTTAGTCCTCTCTATCGTTTAGTCCTCTCTATCGTTTAGTCCATCTCTATCGTTTAGTCATCTCTATCGTTTAGTCCTCTCTATCGTTTAGTCCTCTCTATCGTTTAGTCCTCTCTATCGTTTAGTCCTCTCTATCGTTTAGTCATCTCTATCGTTTAGTCCTCTCTATCGTTTAGTCCCTCTCTATCGTTTAGTCCTCTCTATCGTTTAGTCCTCTCTATCGTTTAGTCATCTCTATCGTTTAGTCCATCTCTATCGTTTAGTCCTCTCTATCGTTTAGTCCATCTCTATCGTTTAGTCATCTCTATCGTTTAGTCCCTCTCTATCGTTTAGTCATCTCTATCGTTTAGTCCTCTCTATCGTTTAGTCCTCTCTATCGTTTAGTCATCTCTATCGTTTATAGTCATCTCTATCGTTTAGTCATCTCTATCGTTTAGTCCTCTCTATCGTTTAGTCCTCTCTATCGTTTAGTCATCTCTATCGTTTAGTCCTCTCTATCGTTTAGTCATCTCTATCGTTTAGTCCTCTCTATCGTTTAGTCCTCTCTATCGTTTAGTCCTCTCTATCGTTTAGTCATCTCTATCGTTTAGTCCTCTCTATCGTTTAGTCATCTCTATCGTTTAGTCCTCTCTATCGTTTAGTCCTCTCTATCGTTTAGCCTCTCTATCGTTTAGTCATCTCTATCGTTAGTCCTCTCTATCGTTTAGTCCTCTCTATCGTTTAGTCCTCTCTATCGTTTAGTCCTCTCTATCGTTTAGTCCTCTCTATCGTTTAGTCCTCTCTATCGTTTAGTCCTCTCTATCGTTTAGTCATCTCTATCGTTTAGTCCTCTCTATCGTTTAGTCATCTCTATCGTTTAGTCCTCTCTATCGTTTAGTCATCTCTATCGTTTAGTCATCTCTATCGTTTAGTCATCTCTATCGTTTAGTCATCTCTATCGTTTAGTCATCTCTATCGTTTAGTCATCTCTATCGTTTAGTCATCTCTATCGTTTAGTCATCTCTATCGTTTAGTCATCTCTATCGTTTAGTCATCTCTATCGTTTAGTCCTCTCTATCGTTTAGTCATCTCTATCGTTTAGTCCTCTCTATCGTTTAGTCCTCTCTATCGTTTAGTCCTCTCTATCGTTTAGTCATCTCTATCGTTTAGTCATCTCTATCGTTTAGTCATCTCTATCGTTTAGTCCTCTCTATCGTTTAGTCCTCTCTATCGTTTAGTCATCTCTATCGTTTAGTCATCTCTATCGTTTAGTCCTCTCTATCGTTTAGTCCTCTCTATCGTTTAGTCATCTCTATACGTTTAGTCATCTCTATCGTTTAGTCATCTCTATCGTTTAGTCATCTCTATCGTTTAGTCATCTCTATCGTTTAGTCATCTCTAATCGTTTAGTCCTCTCTATCGTTTAGTCCTCTCTATCGTTTAGTCATCTCTATCGTTTAGTCATCTCTATCGTTTAGTCATCTCTATCGTTTAGTCATCTCTATCGTTTAGTCATCTCTATCGTTTAGTCATCTCTATCGTTTAGTCATCTCTATCGTTTAGTCCTCTCTATCGTTTAGTCATCTCTATCGTTTAGTCATCCTCTATCGTTTAGTCCTCTCTATCGTTTAGTCCTCTCTATCGTTTAGTCCTCTCTATCGTTTAGTCCTCTCTATCGTTTAGTCATCTCTATCGTTTAGTCATCTCTATCGTTTAGTCATCTCTATCGTTTAGTCCTCTATCGTTTAGTCCATCTCTATCGTTTAGTCATCTCTATCGTTTAGTCATCTCTATCGTTTAGTCATCTCTATCGTTTAGTCATCTCTATCGTTTAGTCACTCTCTATCGTTTAGTCACTCTCTATCGTTTAGTCATCTCTATCGTTTATCCTCTCTATCGTTTAGTCCTCTCTATCGTTTAGTCCCTCTCTATCGTTTAGTCATCTCTATCGTTTAGTCCTCTCTATCGTTTAGTCCTCTCTATCGTTTAGTCATCTCTATCGTTTAGTCATCTCTATCGTTTAGTCATCTCTATCGTTGTAGTCATCTCTATCGTTTAGTCCATCTCTATCGTTTAGTCCTCTCTATCGTTTAGTCATCTCTATCGTTTAGTCCTCTCTATCGTTTAGTCCTCTCTATCGTTTAGTCATCTCTATCGTTTAGTCCTCTCTATCGTTTAGTCATCTCTATCGTTTAGGTCATCTCTATCGTTTAGTCATCTCTATCGTTTAGTCCATCTCTATCGTTTTGAGTCATCTCTATCGTTTAGTCATCTCTATCGTTTAGTCATCTCTATCGTTTAGTCATCTCTATCGTTTAGTCATCTCTATCGTTTAGTCATCTCTATCGTTTAGTCATCTCTATCGTTTAGTCATCTCTATCGTTTAGTCTCTCTATCGTTTAGTCATCTCTATCGTTTAGTCATCTCTATCGTTTAGTCCTCTCTATCGTTTAGTCCTCTCTATCGTTTAGTCATCTCTATCGTTTAGTCATCTCTATCGTTTAGTCATCTCTATCGTTTAGTCATCTCTATCGTTTAGTCATCTCTATCGTTTTAGTCATCTCTATCGTTTAGTCATCTCTATCGTTTAGTCATCTCTATCGTTTAGTCATCTCTATCGTTTAGTCATCTCTATCGTTTAGTCCTCTCTATCGTTTAGTCATCTCTATCGTTTAGTCATCTCTATCGTTTAGTCATCTCTATCGTTTAGTCATCTCTATCGTTTAGTCATCTCTATCGTTTAGTCATCTCTATCGTTTAGTCATCTCTATCGTTTAGTCATCTCTATCGTTTAGTCATCTCTATCGTTTAGTCATCTCTATCGTTTAGTCATCTCTATCGTTTAGTCATCTCTATCGTTTAGTCATCTCTATCGTTTAGTCCTCTCTATCGTTTAGTCATCTCTATCGTTTAGTCATCTCTATCGTTTAGTCATCTCTATCGTTAGTCATCTCTATCGTTTAGTCCATCTCTATCGTTTAGTCATCTCTATCGTTTAGTCATCTCTATCGTTTAGTCATCTCTATCGTTTAGTCATCTCTATCGTTTAGTCATCTCTATCGTTTAGTCCATCTCTATCGTTTTAGTCCTCTCTATCGTTTAGTCATCTCTATCGTTTAGTCATCTCTATCGTTTAGTCATCTCTATCGTTTAGTCATCTCTATCGTTTAGTCATCTCTATCGTTTAGTCATCTCTATCGTTTAGTCATCTCTATCGTTTAGTCATCTCTATCGTTTAGTCATCTCTATCGTTTAGTCATCTCTATCGTTTAGTCATCTCTATCGTTTAGTCATCTCTATCGTTTAGTCATCTCTATCGTTTAGTCATCTCTATCGTTTAGTCATCTCTATCGTTTAGTCATCTCTATCGTTTAGTCATCTCTATCGTTTAGTCATCTCTATCGTTTAGTCATCTCTATCGTTTAGTCATCTCTATCGTTTAGTCATCTCTATCGTTTAGTCATCTCTATCGTTTAGTCATCTCTATCGTTTAGTCATCTCTATCGTTTAGTCCTCTCTATCGTTTAGTCTCTCTATCGTTTAGTCATCTCTATCGTTTAGTCATCTCTATCGTTTAGTCATCTCTATCGTTTAGTCATCTCTATCGTTTAGTCATCTCTATCGTTTAGTCATCTCTATCGTTTAGTCCATCTCTATCGTTTAGTCATCTCTATCGTTTAGTCATCTCTATCGTTTAGTCATCTCTATCGTTTAGTCACTCTCTATCGTTTAGTCATCTCTATCGTTTAGTCATCTCTATCGTTTAGTCATCTCTATCGTTTAGTCATCTCTATCGTTTAGTCATCTCTATCGTTTAGTCATCTCTATCGTTTAGTCCTCTCTATCGTTTAGTCATCTCTATCGTTTAGTCATCTCTATCGTTTAGTCATCTCTATCGTTTAGTCATCTCTATCGTTTAGTCATCTCTATCGTTTAGTCATCTCTATCGTTTAGTCATCTCTATCGTTTAGTCATCTCTATCGTTTAGTCATCTCTATCGTTTAGTCATCTCTATCGTTTAGTCATCTCTATCGTTTAGTCATCTCTATCGTTTAGTCATCTCTATCGTTTAGTCATCTCTATCGTTTAGTCATCTCTATCGTTTAGTCATCTCTATCGTTTAGTCCTCTCTATCGTTTAGTCATCTCTATCGTTAGTCATCTCTATCGTTTAGTCATCTCTATCGTTAGTCATCTCTATCGTTTAGTCATCTCTATCGTTTAGTCATCTCTATCGTTTAGTCATCTCTATCGTTTAGTCATCTCTATCGTTTAGTCATCTCTATCGTTTAGTCATCTCTATCGTTTAGTCATCTCTATCGTTTAGTCCTCTCTATCGTTAGTCATCTCTATCGTTAGTCATCTCTATCGTTTAGTCATCTCTATCGTTTAGTCATCTCTATCGTTTAGTCATCTCTATCGTTTAGTCATCTCTATCGTTTAGTCCTCTCTATCGTTTAGTCATCTCTATCGTTTAGTCATCTCTATCGTTTAGTCCTCTCTATCGTTTTGTCCTCTCTATCGTTTAGTCCTCTCTATCGTTTAGTCATCTCTATCGTTTAGTCATCTCTATCGTTTAGTCATCTCTATCGTTTAGTCATCTCTATCGTTTAGTCATCTCTATCGTTAGTCATCTCTATCGTTTAGTCCTCTCTATCGTTTAGTCATCTCTATCGTTTAGTCATCTCTATCGTTTAGTCATCTCTATCGTTAGTCATCTCTATCGTTTAGTCATCTCTATCGTTTAGTCATCTCTATCGTTTAGTCATCTCTATCGTTTAGTCATCTCTATCGTTTAGTCATCTCTATCGTTTAGTCATCTCTATCGTTTAGTCCTCTCTATCGTTTAGTCCTCTCTATCGTTTAGTCATCTCTATCGTTTAGTCCATCTCTATCGTTTAGTCATCTCTATCGTTTAGTCATCTCTATCGTTTAGTCATCTCTATCGTTTAGTCATCTCTATCGTTTAGTCATCTCTATCGTTTAGTCATCTCTATCGTTTAGTCATCTCTATCGTTTAGTCATCTCTATCGTTTAGTCATCTCTATCGTTTAGTCATCTCTATCGTTTAGTCATCTCTATCGTTTAGTCATCTCTATCGTTTTAGTCATCTCTATCGTTTAGTCATCTCTATCGTTTAGTCATCTCTATCGTTTAGTCATCTCTATCTCAGTTTAGTCATCTCTATCGTTTAGTCATCTCTATCGTTTAGTCATCTCTATCGTTTAGTCATCTCTATCGTTTAGTCATCTCTATCGTTTAGTCATCTCTATCGTTTAGTCATCTCTATCGTTTAGTCATCTCTATCGTTTAGTCATCTCTATCGTTTAGTCATCTCTATCGTTTAGTCATCTCTATCGTTTAGTCATCTCTATCGTTTAGTCATCTCTATCGTTTAGTCATCTCTATCGTTTAGTCCTCTCTATCGTTTAGTCATCTCTATCGTTTAGTCATCTCTATCGTTTAGTCATCTCTATCGTTTAGTCCTCTCTATCGTTTAGTCATCTCTATCGTTTAGTCCTCTCTATCGTTTAGTCATCTCTATCGTTTAGTCATCTCTATCGTTTAGTCCTCTCTATCGTTTAGTCATCTCTATCGTTTAGTCATCTCTATCGTTTAGTCCTCTCTATCGTTTAGTCCTCTCTATCGTTTAGTCATCTCTATCGTTTAGTCATCTCTATCGTTTAGTCATCTCTATCGTTTAGTCATCTCTATCGTTTAGTCCTCTCTATCGTTTAGTCATCTCTATCGTTTAGTCATCTCTATCGTTTAGTCCTCTCTATCGTTTAGTCCTCTCTATCGTTTAGTCATCTCTATCGTTTAGTCATCTCTATCGTTTAGTCATCTCTATCGTTTAGTCATCTCTATCGTTTAGTCATCTCTATCGTTTAGTCCTCTCTATCGTTTAGTCATCTCTATCGTTTAGTCCTCTCTATCGTTTAGTCCTCTCTATCGTTTAGTCATCTCTATCGTTTAGTCATCTCTATCGTTTAGTCATCTCTATCGTTTAGTCCTCTCTATCGTTTAGTCATCTCTATCGTTTAGTCATCTCTATCGTTTAGTCCTCTCTATCGTTTAGTCCTCTCTATCGTTTAGTCAAATCTATCGTTTAGTCATCTCTATCGTTTAGTCATCTCTATCGTTTAGTCCTCTCTATCGTTTAGTCATCTCTATCGTTTAGTCATCTCTATCGTTTAGTCATCTCTATCGTTTAGTCATCTCTATCGTTTAGTCATCTCTATCGTTTAGTCATCTCTATCGTTTAGTCATCTCTATCGTTTAGTCTCTCTATCGTTTAGTCCTCTCTATCGTTTAGTCATCTCTATCGTTTAGTCATCTCTATCGTTTAGTCATCTCTATCGTTTAGTCATCTCTATCGTTTAGTCATCTCTATCGTTTAGTCATCTCTATCGTTTAGTCATCTCTATCGTGTTATCCATCTCTATCGTTTAGTCCTCTCTATCGTTTGTCTCTCTATCGTTTAGTCATCTCTATCGTTTAGTCATCTCTATCGTTTAGTCATCTCTATCGTTTAGTCATCTCTATCGTTTAGTCATCTCTATCGTTTAGTCATCTCTATCGTTTAGTCATCTCTATCGTTTAGTCATCTCTATCGTTTAGTCATCTCTATCGTTTAGTCATCTCTATCGTTTAGTCATCTCTATCGTTTAGTCATCTCTATCGTTTAGTCATCTCTATCGTTTAGTCATCTCTATCGTTTAGTCATCTCTATCGTTTAGTCATCTCTATCGTTTAGTCATCTCTATCGTTTAGTCATCTCTATCGTTTAGTCATCTCTATCGTTTAGTCATCTCTATCGTTTAGTCATCTCTATCGTTTAGTCATCTCTATCGTTTAGTCATCTCTATCGTTTAGTCATCTCTATCGTTTAGTCCTCTCTATCGTTTAGTCCTCTCTATCGTTTAGTCATCTCTATCGTTTAGTCATCTCTATCGTTTAGTCATCTCTATCGTTTAGTCATCTCTATCGTTTAGTCATCTCTATCGTTTAGTCATCTCTATCGTTTAGTCATCTCTATCGTTTAGTCATCTCTATCGTTTAGTCATCTCTATCGTTTAGTCCTCTCTATCGTTTAGTCATCTCTATCGTTTAGTCATCTCTATCGTTTAGTCATCTCTATCGTTTAGTCATCTCTATCGTTTAGTCCTCTCTATCGTTTAGTCCTCTCTATCGTTTAGTCCTCTCTATCGTTTAGTCATCTCTATCGTTTAGTCATCTCTATCGTTTAGTCATCTCTATCGTTTAGTCATCTCTATCGTTTAGTCCTCTCTATCGTTTAGTCATCTCTATCGTTTAGTCATCTCTATCGTTTAGTCCTCTCTATCGTTTAGTCCTCTCTATCGTTTAGTCCTCTCTATCGTTTAGTCATCTCTATCGTTTAGTCCTCTCTATCGTTTAGTCATCTCTATCGTTTAGTCATCTCTATCGTTTAGTCCTCTCTATCGTTTAGTCATCTCTATCGTTTAGTCATCTCTATCGTTTAGTCATCTCTATCGTTTAGTCATCTCTATCGTTTAGTCATCTCTATCGTTTAGTCATCTCTATCGTTTAGTCATCTCTATCGTTTAGTCATCTCTATCGTTTAGTCATCTCTATCGTTTAGTCATCTCTATCGTTTAGTCCTCTCTATCGTTTAGTCATCTCTATCGTTTAGTCATCTCTATCGTTTAGTCATCTCTATCGTTTAGTCCTCTCTATCGTTTAGTCATCTCTATCGTTTAGTCATCTCTATCGTTTAGTCCTCTCTATCGTTTAGTCATCTCTATCGTTTAGTCATCTCTATCGTTTAGTCCTCTCTATCGTTTAGTCCTCTCTATCGTTTAGTCATCTCTATCGTTTAGTCCTCTCTATCGTTTAGTCCTCTCTATCGTTTAGTCCTCTCTATCGTTTAGTCATCTCTATCGTTTAGTCCTCTCTATCGTTTAGTCATCTCTATCGTTTAGTCATCTCTATCGTTTAGTCATCTCTATCGTTTAGTCATCTCTATCGTTTAGTCATCTCTATCGTTTAGTCCTCTCTATCGTTTAGTCATCTCTATCGTTTAGTCCTCTCTATCGTTTAGTCATCTCTATCGTTTAGTCCTCTCTATCGTTTAGTCATCTCTATCGTTTAGTCATCTCTATCGTTTAGTCATCTCTATCGTTTAGTCCTCTCTATCGTTTAGTCCTCTCTATCGTTTAGTCCATCTCTATCGTTTAGTCATCTCTATCGTTTAGTCCTCTCTATCGTTTAGTCATCTCTATCGTTTAGTCATCTCTATCGTTTAGTCATCTCTATCGTTTAGTCCTCTCTATCGTTTAGTCCTCTCTATCGTTTAGTCATCTCTATCGTTTAGTCATCTCTATCGTTTAGTCCTCTCTATCGTTTAGTCATCTCTATCGTTTAGTCATCTCTATCGTTTAGTCATCTCTATCGTTTAGTCATCTCTATCGTTTAGTCATCTCTATCGTTTAGTCATCTCTATCGTTTAGTCATCTCTATCGTTTAGTCATCTCTATCGTTTAGTCCTCTCTATCGTTTAGTCCTCTCTATCGTTTAGTCCTCTCTATCGTTTAGTCCTCTCTATCGTTTAGTCATCTCTATCGTTTAGTCATCTCTATCGTTTAGTCATCTCTATCGTTTAGTCATCTCTATCGTTTAGTCATCTCTATCGTTTAGTCATCTCTATCGTTTAGTCATCTCTATCGTTTAGTCATCTCTATCGTTTAGTCATCTCTATCGTTTAGTCATCTCTATCGTTTAGTCCTCTCTATCGTTTAGTCCTCTCTATCGTTTAGTCATCTCTATCGTTTAGTCATCTCTATCGTTTAGTCATCTCTATCGTTTAGTCATCTCTATCGTTTAGTCATCTCTATCGTTTAGTCATCTCTATCGTTTAGTCATCTCTATCGTTTAGTCATCTCTATCGTTTAGTCATCTCTATCGTTTAGTCATCTCTATCGTTTAGTCCTCTCTATCGTTTAGTCCTCTCTATCGTTTAGTCATCTCTATCGTTTAGTCCTCTCTATCGTTTAGTCCTCTCTATCGTTTAGTCATCTCTATCGTTTAGTCATCTCTATCGTTTAGTCATCTCTATCGTTTAGTCATCTCTATCGTTTAGTCATCTCTATCGTTTAGTCATCTCTATCGTTTAGTCATCTCTATCGTTTAGTCATCTCTATCGTTTAGTCATCTCTATCGTTTAGTCATCTCTATCGTTTAGTCATCTCTATCGTTTAGTCATCTCTATCGTTTAGTCATCTCTATCGTTTAGTCCTCTCTATCGTTTAGTCATCTCTATCGTTTAGTCCTCTCTATCGTTTAGTCCTCTCTATCGTTTAGTCATCTCTATCGTTTAGTCATCTCTATCGTTTAGTCCTCTCTATCGTTTAGTCCTCTCTATCGTTTAGTCATCTCTATCGTTTAGTCATCTCTATCGTTTAGTCATCTCTATCGTTTAGTCATCTCTATCGTTTAGTCATCTCTATCGTTTAGTCATCTCTATCGTTTAGTCATCTCTATCGTTTAGTCATCTCTATCGTTTAGTCATCTCTATCGTTTAGTCATCTCTATCGTTTAGTCCTCTCTATCGTTTAGTCATCTCTATCGTTTAGTCATCTCTATCGTTTAGTCATCTCTATCGTTTAGTCCTCTCTATCGTTTAGTCATCTCTATCGTTTAGTCATCTCTATCGTTTAGTCCTCTCTATCGTTTAGTCATCTCTATCGTTTAGTCCTCTCTATCGTTTAGTCCTCTCTATCGTTTAGTCCTCTCTATCGTTTAGTCATCTCTATCGTTTAGTCATCTCTATCGTTTAGTCATCTCTATCGTTTAGTCATCTGTATCGTTTATTCATCTCTATCGTTTAGTCATCTCTATCGTTTAGTCATCTCTATCGTTTAGTCCTCTCTATCGTTTAGTCATCTCTATCGTTTAGTCATCTCTATCGTTTAGTCATCTCTATCGTTTAGTCCTCTCTATCGTTTAGTCATCTCTATCGTTTAGTCATCTCTATCGTTTAGTCATCTCTATCGTTTAGTCATCTCTATCGTTTAGTCATCTCTATCGTTTAGTCATCTCTATCGTTTAGTCATCTCTATCGTTTAGTCATCTCTATCGTTTAGTCATCTCTATCGTTTAGTCCTCTCTATCGTTTAGTCATCTCTATCGTTTAGTCCTCTCTTTCGTTTAGTTCCTGAACAATCTATGGAAGTTTATTGACAGAATCCCGTTCCATCCTCATATGCTTCTTGTATGATTGAACTGCATGAATTACGAGATCCTTGTTCTTTTCATCTCCCATTCCAACAGTATTCTGGGTAACTTTTCTTCTTTCATTCTTCATGTGTACCCATACCAATTCATTTACTTACATCTGACAGTGCATATCACATTTATAACATTTATTTTTACCCGATTTACATGTATTTATTTACTTTTATCCCGCATTTACATACCCTACTTCACTTTAAGGCATATTAGGGTTATAGTTTGTGTCAAAGTTGTGATATATTAAACTAGTATATAATGTTATCGAAAATTGAAGTTTCTTGTGAATGTTATTTATGAAGATATTCAAAAGTTTGAAGTTTTTTTCCTTCGAAAACACTTCTGGAGTGGTTCATTTAAACAGAGGGCGTAGGCTGAATTGGGACGGAGGGAATGCTAAAATGTTCCTATAGTATAGATGATAAGATTATAAAATTTATTAAAGCTCCAGTTATTTTCAATATCCTTGTAAAGTTTTATTTTTAAGAGGGGTAGAATTACTGAGAAGAGAAGTAATTATTATATTTAATTCTAGAATAAAGGGCTTTAAAAGATAAAATATTCAACATTACGACTGGTAATACCACAATAAATTACAACTTGCATTCTCTCAAACGTTGAATCTTTCGAGACATTGTTAACATTTTCCGTGAACACTCGTATTATATTGTTTATATTTTTTACAATTTTTAACATATCATTGACCACTTCAAGAAATAATTTACATTGACATGATTTTCAATTTATATTACATACCCATGTTTTTCCCCATATCTAACATTATTGTTTACTATTATATCATGTAGTAGTACTTTAATAATAATAATAATAATAATAATAATAATAAATAATAATAATAATAATAATAATAATAAACAATAATAATAATAATAAACAATAATAATAATAAAACAATAATATTAATTGCAATACAAAAAATATAAGAAAATAAATTAAAACAAGGTACTTAAATTTAAATATTATAGAAAGACATTATTAACTTAAAGACTAGGATATTATGGAAAATCTCAAAGAAATCGTTGAGAGGATAAATCTAAATATCTAAAATTAGAGGCGATTATGAAATTACACTCCGAGCGATTGGGTGACTTCAAAAATTAAATAGAATGATCATTAGCGGCCAAATGCAAAACGGAAAAACATATTACATAAAAATAATAATTCGATAGACAAGTTGCACTTTTGTATAAGCCCAACTGCAAACAGTTCAAATTATATGTTATAATTAATTTTACACGCTGTATTTATGTGCAATTTAACAAATCAATGGGAATCATTAATAGAGTTTTAAAACCATCATTAGTGCAAAAATCAATTCGTACTCGTCTTTATCAAATAATGGCTCGACCAGTCCTATGTTATGGGAGTGAAGCGTGGACTATAAGGACGAGAGATGAAAGCAGACTAACAGCTTGTGAGATGAAATTTATGCACCGAACAGCTGGCTACACCAAATGGGATCGAAAGAAAAATGTAGAAATCTTTCAATAACTTAATGTGTCACCAATACTGGACTACATCTCCAGATATCAGCTAAACTGGAAGGAACATGTCTCAAGAATGGCTAGATCCAGGATCCCCAAGGCAATAATGAACTACTGTCCAAATGGGGAACGGTCACTTGGTCGACCTATGAAAAGATGGCACGAAAACCGCTTTCTCAGGCCGTAACAGTTCTTCGAGGACTAATACCTGGCAGGATGATGATGATTTCCGAGGGATCTTAACAGTGAAATATATTGGTTTAATATAAGATCTTTAATGAAAATAAAAATGTAATTTGTAAATAACTTAAAATTCTCTCATATTAAAAAAAAATCCTAAAGATTTTGCACTTATTAGCTGTTTTTACTGGAGTTTGGAAAATTTAAATAAACTGTTATAGCAAATTGAATTTGGTTTATTTAAGGGTTAACATTTTCGAATGTAGTCTAAAAGAATGTGAGTTTAATTATCATATGATTTGCGAAATTCATAAAATCTTCTGATGTTTTGTCCAGGATCATTACCTATTTATTCTTCTCTAAATGTATTGGTTACTTATTCGTTTAAAGGTACTCGTATACACTAATTCTTACTAGTTCCTACTTATTTCAACAAAAAACTATGTTTATTATTAATGAATAACTACATATTAATATGGATGAAAATATTACAGACAATTTGATAATATGATATCACAATAAATGAAATGTATTAATTACCTTAAGAACGATATATATAATATGTTGATCCACTGAATTTAACAAGAAGATTAGTTTACACTTAAACAATGGAAGCCAGACAAAAATTACCTCTGAATGACACAGTAGAATGCAAGGTAATAGGCAACACAACTAAAGAGAAATTTCCATAATGGATTAGAAATTTTCATATAGGAAAATTCTGGTACATTAACAATATCTTATGAAAAAAATGGGAAGACATTTGAAGCGAGATTTGCCCAAGTACATTTGCTTGCTTCATGAATATACTGGCATGCCATTAGTGCATGATATCAAACACAGGTATCAATTGGAATTATAAAACGTTTTAGAGAGATCGTAGATGTATATGAGCGGTCTCCAATCTCCCACTGATATAATCGAGAGATATAAAAGTGTTAGTCTGAATGCAGCAGTTTAGCCTCTGGAAACTTACGATTTTTTTTTATCACAGAGAGAAAGCATAATGCACTGCCCATGATCAGAGGATAAATAACTGGTTTGCAACAACACAATTACAGTAGAGTAAATAAATACAAATATATTAATGTACAATTTTTTAAAAATGTGATTGATAGCGGAATCGAATATGCCTAGGTGATTGGCTTAAAATATCCATGTATAATTAAGTCCTGGAAGAAAACATGAAAAAAAAGATAAGAAAGAACATTTTCTCTTCATCGACAAAATTTAAGAGGAACTGAAACATCACGCATCCTTGACATTCAAATAAATAAACACTAGTTACAAAATATACGTTTTCTCATATTCTGCTGAATTGATTTGCGTTAAATTTTCAGGGAACTTTTTAATAAATCCTGTATTTAATTTATCACATGGATTTCTCTTAGAAGCGACTGTTCATGTATTTAATTATAAAACTATGTTCAAATATACAGAAAATATGTATTCACGTAGAAAATATTTCGTTAGGCTGCCAGAAAATGGTAATCTTAATAATGAACACTCGAGCTGTTTTTATTTCAAACTGAATCGTTGAACGACCACAACCTCTTTATGTTTGCGAAAATAAAAAAAAAATCTCAAGTCAAAATGCATCGTATTGATATCAGTGGTAATTACAGTGACGTCAATTCACAGCGAAGAGTGGCATCAAGTTTTAATAATTGTTTAAAAATCTCCATATTTTCATTTAACGGATTGTAAAAAAAGCTAACCTTGGCCTAAATTTAACCTAACTAGACAAAAACTGAATTGAGTTATTTTTTTTAAGTTCAAGACTATCTAACCAAATCACACAAATTAGTAGTTACTACAAAAATCTACTAAAGCAAAATCTCCTGAAGATGTCACCCACAGAAGGTGATGAAACGTCGAGAAGACAATAACTTACTACAAGACACGGCCTAGAATCCCGAAAACGTATTTTAATATACATATATAACCAATATCACGCACGAGGGAAAATTTTCTATAGGATCGTAACAGGCCTTGGCCTAATACTTGGAAGGAAGAAGAAGATATAACCAATATCTTCTTCTGCACTTCCTAGATAGGCGTTAGTTGCCTGTTCCGTCTTCACTAATAGATCTAAAACCATCTTTTCCTATCTGAAAATAATGTAAGATTTTATTCGGTAATCTACTTTCTT
This sequence comes from Diploptera punctata, assembly GCA_030220185.1. Lineage (NCBI taxonomy): Eukaryota > Metazoa > Arthropoda > Insecta > Blattodea > Blaberidae > Diploptera > Diploptera punctata. The sequence continues at coordinate 16,275 of JASPKZ010008304.1, forward strand.
CTATTCTTTCTACATATTCTTTCCACTGAATGTTATCAAATATATTTTTTTATGGAACAAATCTGTAGATCTTCACGGATATCCTCGTTTCTTATCTGGTCCTTTCTAGTGCATCCTTTTACTCTTAAGATTTTCATCTCTGCTGCTTGGATTTTACTTTCTTGTTTGGTAGTGATAATCCAAGATTCGCTCCCGTATAATCAATATTTAACCCTTAAATTGACAAAACTAATTTCTCGTATCAGTTATTTAAATGTGGCGATCCGCACTGAAAACCAAATCGTGCATAACAATAATTGAATCAGTCATTTCGAAAAGGGATCATCTACGATTTTTTTGTGAAATTCACTTTTTTCGTTATTCCATGTTTGCATACGTCCTTGCATCGATTCCGCGTGAGAAATGATCCAATACACAATTCTTTTACCACTTTCTGACTTTACCTTTCATGTAGTCATTCTGAAAAAGGTTCAACTCGCCGAGTTGTTCCCTTTTCGAATGGACTGACGCACGAATGTGATCTTGAGTTCAGCTGCATATCTATCATCTTGCAGTCTTTCTGTGTTATCAGAGTAAACAATATTAAAACCATGCTACAATCGTTATTTATGTATTATTTATTTAATGCAAGGCACTCCGTATACAGAGTATGGGTAAAGGTGTTCCAAAAGAACAAAAACATTATTTTGCAATAAATACATTTTACGAATTTGAGTGTAATAGTGACAAGCCTAGAACCGTAATCGGCCGGAAATTCATTGACACCATTTTCGGGGAACAAGAGTTCAACTTGCTCAAACCAAAGCCCCCAGAAATACTGCAAATACCAGATGTGAAAACACACCCTGCCTACACCAGCAAAGTACCAACCAATCAATCACAAAAAAATGGATGTAAAGAAACTTCATCAGTACATTCCTGATATCCATCGACATTTTTATGATGATTTATTCAAATGGCCTACAACTACAGCTGAAGTAGTAGAGAACGCCGAAGATGTTCAATGATGAAATTTTTCGGATGTACTTTTTTTTTATAGTCACTTCCAAATGATGAAATGTAATAAAATGTTTACAGTATTATTCCATGTATGTAGTTATTTCGCAATAATAATTTTTTTCAAAGAAATGTGTTTAATATTGTAAACGTTTCTTCGTTCATTTCGAAAAGGGATCATCTCCGGAAAATTGTAATTAGTTTTTTGGGAAAACCATAATCAAGAAAGTCATGTAAATCGGTAAGTGAACGTGAATGGGCATGAAAATTATTCAGTAGAAATTTCAGATTCATAGCTTTATCCTGGACAAACTGAATCAGTTTTTTCCCTCTCCTGTAAAATTTGATCAGCTGTAGATAATCCCTTTTCGAAATGACTCATTCAATTATTATTAGGTATATTGTGTAATTCCACACACATTTACTAATTTCTTATCTTTAGTATTTTCTTCTGTTTTATTAAAACTACTAGGTAAATTAAAACAATTGATGTATCCTATGCTAATTTAAGGGTTAAAAGTAACCGAACATGTGATCTAAATTATTAGTATGAATTGTTTTGGGTTATGAACTATCTTGAACTTGTAGCAATAACAGCAGACACAAAAGAATCGATAAAAATAATTCCGGAATCGTTCACGCAAAAGAACTAAAAACAGCTGGAGGGTGCATTATTAAGATTATCCCTAGAAAAGGACATCTTTTTATACATTAAATAAATCAAGAATACAAAAAGAGTCGGTGTTTGAAATTAGTCTTAATTCTATCCCTCTACAATCAAACTTTTCACAGTAAAGTAAATATGTCTTCAAAAGTAGCATTGTAACTCTAGCGACGTAGAAAATATCCAATTTCTTAAAAGCGAGATATAGTGTACCTAAGTGAATATTATGTGCAATTAATTTCTGTCTGCGAAATACTGTAGAAATAAAATAAGTTAAAATATACCTTCTTAGGTAAAATCTTTCGTCCTCAACTTATAAAATATGTATTCTTTATGCCTGTAGGCCTTTCAGAACATTCGTTCCATCTTCAGCAGATCCTTCTTCACTACAATATCTAATATTATGGTTGATGCTGCTGGTCCTAATGTGGTGTTGTCGTGAGTCACGACACGACAACACTTCGCTACAATATCTAGTATTATGGTTGATGCTGCTGGTCCTAATGTAGTGTTTTCGTGACTCACGACAACACCACATTAGGACCAGCAGCATCAACCATGATACTAGATATTGTAGCGAAGAAGGATCTGCTGAAGATGGAACTAATGTTCTGAAAGGCCTACAGACATAAATAATACATATTTTATAAGTTGAGGACGACGGATTTTACCTAAGAAGGTATATTTTAACTTATTTTATTTTATGACTCTCCACCTCAACGGTTTTTAACAATGAATTTTATTACTATTGACTGTACAAATGGAAGGATATGCGTAAATAACTGTTGTCAGCTAGAAGAGGCCTAGTCCAAATTAGAATTTTAAAAGCGATAGGAAAATTATTTATTCGCATAATTATTTGGGTATTTCCTGTAAGCAAATACTGAATACCTATACAAGAGCTTTCAATAATTACGATCTTTACAAAATTTTATTCACATTTACTTACATCACTTTAGCTCTAAATAAGTCATGTTAACTTTCTATAATAGCGACTGTCACGTAAAGAGAAATCTTAAATCTGATTGTGTAAAAAAAACAGATTTCCTCACCTTTTTTAGATTCTTTCACATTTTAACAACCTGCTGAGAACACGTTTTAGTTTTAAAACTAATATTTCATTTACACTTGATTTGTATTTGTTACTATGACGTTAACTTCGTCACCTACTCTACTTCCTCCCAGTATTTTTATTTTCGCTGCATTTTAGCGAATTCTGAATGATGAAACTATTAGGTTGTTCTCATGAAAACATTTTTGAAGAATTGTACAGATCTTCACCGATACTATCAGATACCGAAAAAGACCATTACCAAAACGTGTTTGTATACATATATCATCATCTTGAACAGACCATGTAACCTGTGGCGGTAAACCTAACGAAGATGGTCTTGATCTTTCCACCGATGTTTTGGTCTTCCTTGGTCCCTATAACCAGTTGAAATATATTGAAGCACCAATTTTAGAAGTATATTTCTTTTTCATTCTTCATATATATATATATCATCATCCTGCCAGGTATTAGTCCTAGAAGAACTGTTACGGCCTGAGAAAGCGGTTTTCGTGCCATCTTTTCATAGGTCGACCAAGTGACCGTTTCCCATTTGGACAGTAGTTCATTATTGCCTTGGGGATCCTGGATCTAACCATTCTTGGGACATGTTCCTTCCAGTTTAGCTGATATCTGGAGATGTAGTCCAGTATTGGTGACACATTAAGTTCTTGAAGGATTTCTACATTTTTCTTTCGATCCCATTTGGTAGCCAGCTGTTCGGTGCATAAATTTCATCTCACAAGCTGTTAGTCTGCTTTCATCTCTCGTCCTTATTGTCCACACACACACACACACACACACAACCACGCGCGCACGCACGCACCCACGCACGCACGCACGCACGCACGCACCCACGCACGCACGCACCCACGCGCGCACACACACACACACACATACACACACACACACATATATATATATGTAGTGTGTGTGTGTGTGTGTGTCCTTTAACGTTCTAGCAGCCGCAATTTTCGTTAAATGAAAACTACATTTGCCACATATCAATTAATTAACAAATAAAGTAAAGCCGAGTTCTCTAACCAGCAAAATCGGACTGAAATAAACATTTTAAAATAGCCCTACTGATCGCATTTTTTATGTTTCACAACGAATATCAGTAAATGCTGTTAAAATAGATCGAGGATGGTATTCTTCTAAACTAGGCGAAATCCGACCATTAGAAGTGAAACCCGAGAATAAAATTCCCATTCAGCAACCGCCATGTTTGGTTCGTCGCAATGTAGATCGTAAATTTAATTAACTATTAAATTGGTCGATTTATCCTATAAAATCCATTAGTTTAATTTATTTAATATTTATAATGAAGTAATGGAAAAATTAATCGGTAAGTACTATTTAAATTGGTGTCAAATTATAATAACTAACGGTAAAGCACGATTTGTTTTCACTGCAATCCGACACTTTTAAATAAGCTGACATCAGAATATTATTTAATACACAAGTGATCTTCTTGGTGATATAATATTAAAATATATATGTAGTCAATATGCCCATTTCACCAATTAATGTTTTAAAATGGTCAACAAGTTTCTACAGCCAAGCTGTCATTCTCAAGACCAGATATTGACTGAGTCAATATCTGGTCTTGAGAATGACAGCTTGGCTGTAGAAACTTGTTGACCATTTTAAAACATTAATTGGTGAAATGGGCATATTGACTACATATATATTTTAATCAGAATATTAGTTTCTCCAATTAAAAAAAAAGTATTCTATTATCAGCAAAATGAGACTATAAATTCTATTTGCTGAGGAATCCCCTTAGTTTACGCAGTTCCTGCGTGACGAACTTTTTAGGAATCAGATTATTAACATGAAGCAGTATTTTTACAGTTTTAACAATTAAACATTTTAATTAGAACCTATTGCCGTGTTAAGTGCTCTTGCTTGTAAAAAAGCTAGATTCAAACCAGTTTCCATCAATATCCGAAATCCATTATACACTCTACTCAATTATGCTCGTAAGTCTATTGCATGTTTTTGGAGTATCATCATTTACATATTTTTTTAATCCTGCATATTACATATATTTGTTTGATAAGTATAAATTTAACCTAAGATAAAATATTGTTATAGCCAAGTAATATAGAGGGCTACTTTATTTTGTTTCTGTGGGAAGAGTCGTCGTAGGCAAGAATTTTATTTTTAATTTGATCAATGTAGTAAGAGTAAGTAAGAAGTAACTAAGAAGAGACCGCTGAACAGATCCTCATAGATTTCTTAGTCCTTATCAATGAAACATTCTTGTACCAGATCATAAAAATCGTGTTAGCCTTTAAAGCATAAGACTAAGTGTCTTAAACACTAAATAAATTATAACCTCCAATAACATAAAAAAAAATAATGAGATTCGGGTGAATTATTTTTTAGTTTCTTTTTAAATGTTACACTTTATTAAAATGTCAATGCGTGGAAATTATAAATGACAAGCCATTTCGAAAATGGCTAACCACGAACCAATCTAAACGAATCCAATGTAACAATGGACTAGGTATGTTCACTGAAAACGGATGTTCCCAAAAGTGACTTAAGTAAGTTAAAATAGGCCTATTTTTGCGACTTTTCTTCATGATGAAGTTTAATTAAGAGTTTTGTAATTTGATGATTACAATGATACAAAACTAATTTTACATGTAACTAGATGTAGATTTCAGTCCTGAATTCATGAAATTTCGCTCTTCATATTTGTCTACCCCCAGTTTCTTTCCTTTTTTAAATGACAGTGTTTTACTTTTGCAATAGGTATAATAGGCTATATATTTATTTATTTGATATTGAATGACACAGAGAAGTTTAGCGAACAGTGGTAGTAATAAGTTTGATTTATTTTATTAGTCTACTACTTTAGTCAGTAAACATCCTCGTGTGATCATAATCTTGTCCTGCACAATTTATTGCCTCCTAAAATTTAATAAAAATAACACTTCCATATGCTTAACTATTTTTAACACCTCATTAATATCACGTTGTAAATATTATTTCTAATTGCTCATCCACTTCATATGTCGGCACTATTTATCATGTTTAAGATACTTGTCTGAGGGTGAGGGGAAGGTCATCCCTAGCGAAACAATGAACTATAAATTTTATTACTATAAATTTATATGTAGTCCATATACAATGATAATTTACTTCTGTGTTGAATGAAAAGTGTATAATGTAATAGACTATAGTTTATGGAAAGGATTTTCATGTACTAAAAGTTATGATTGTAACACTGCTACTGTAAATGGAACATTATTCATTTTCTAAACCAAAAGTAACGTGTGTAATATCTAAGTAATATTGCTAGTTTCCAAAAAAATCATGGACTATTTTTTTAAGTTAATATGTAAAACTATAACACTTTTTTTTAAATAGATTGAAAAAAAAATACTCTATTGCAATCTTAACTTTTAGTGCATATAACTCCTTTCTCTATACATAAAAGGTGACTAACTCACTAACACTATCGAGCCCGGAGATTCATGCCGCGCGGACACAAGCTCTCTATATATCCCTATCCTGAGCTAATGTTTTCCAATCATCTCCTGTATAATTCACCTCTCTCAAATCGCGGTTAATGTTAGTTTCCTTCCTCATTCTTGGCCTATCTACAGGGCAGTTTCCCTCTGGTTTTCCTACAAGAAGTATCGACGTCAATCTTTCATTTCCCATTCTTAACACATGTCCTGCCCATCTTATCTACGAGACTTTGGCTAACTGTTATTACTACATCTGGCATCCCATAAAGACCATGTAGCTTACTGTTGTTTAGCCATTCACTTGCAGATATATTAAATTCCTGGAACACAGTATGTCGAATGTGCATTATAATCATCCTGATAATGATTACTGTTACACGTGTGTGACGAATTTGCAGTTAATTATAATACACGGAGAATAACACTGCTACTCCAAAAGGCTTATGAATAAATGTTTTGGCGTTAATCAGGTTGTCGCATTTTGACTACTTATGCAGTTTATGGTAATGACGCAAGTCTTAAATGAGGGGATTAAAAATAAACAAAGTCTTTCGTCTTTTTTTGGGGGGGGGCACGCCATAGCGTAATGTTTAAGGCAATGCACTACAAACCGGAAGATCCCAGCGCTGGGGTCAACTCAGTCTCTAACGGAAATGAATACTTGGCGCGTGTTCTGGGGGTAAAGGCGGCCGTCATGCAGGGCTGACAACCCGGCTGACATCAAATGTCGATTGTCTAGAAAAAGTGGGAGTCTTAATCTCCTAATACCCCATGGGTCTCCTATTGCCTGTAGCGGGATCACTTTATCTCTTACCTTTTTTGTCTTTTGGAATTTCGATGGTATAGGCCCTACTGTAGAGAGTATCCCCAACCTTAAGTTTTTTTTTTCTGTTTGAGATAATAGGGTTTAAGGGAAAATACAGAAAGAAAATTAAATACCCCCTAGTCCTCCCGAATCTATGACAATAGAAGACTACTCTAAAAGATGCGGTAATAAACCATTGATTGTCAAGCTTATTGTTAGATAAAAACATTAATATCCATATCCCAAGATGCATCATGGGTAGTGGCAGGAATTTTATGTATCTTATGAATATATACATAAATATGTAATAAAATACCTCAAAATGTGTACCAATTATATACTATCAAAATTACAAAGAAATGTTAAAGTTTTAAAGTGAATTTTTGTTACTTAAAATATAATAAAGTATTCACACATGAATACAGTATGTCCCATCAGATTAAGAAGAAACCCTAAAGCATAGCTTGGCACGAAATACAAGAAGTTACATGATGATATGATATTTCTGCACACTTTTCGTGTGTCAGGTTTTATCGGCGAACAGAAAGTATGTTGTATAGTGAAACCTGTCAGTCGGCATGGGTGCGATGGGCAAGATGACAAGATAAGCTGCAAAATACTAGTATATACGAGTGGTTAGCCCATCGTGGAAAATGTATCCCATTCATGTTGTGAGAACTTCGAGCTTAAAATTATGTAACTTAAAATTATACTTTAAATTACATATAGTATATATATATATATATATATATATATATATATCCATCCATAGTAATTCTGCCCGAGGCAGGTCTTTCACTGTAATCACATAGCATTTTAATGCTATGCTTTGCAGCTTTACTAGGGAATTATAGTTGTGGTAGCTTCCCGTTGCTTTCCACACCGGTGAAGGATGATAATGATAAGATGATGATGATGATGGTCGGATGATTTTTCGGGGACCGTTGGGCCCTAAGCTTCCTGACATTTGTCTTACAGGTGAGGAAAAACCCCGAAAAACGTCACCCAGGAGCCTGTCCCGACCGGGAATCAAATCCGGGCCCGCTGCGTGACAAAGCAGCACGCTACCTCGAGACCACAGCGGTGGACCGTATATATTATATCCAATGTTTTCAACTGAACATTTTACATAGAATGTAAAGATACGTGATTATCTTTAAAAATAGGTAGTGTTGTACGAAATATGTAAACATGTGTAACATGTATATAAAATAAAATGGGCCGAGTAGCTTAACTTGTCAATATGTTAAGTTATAAGATCGAATCATACAGAGGAAAACAATTGTAATTACTAAGGGCGGAAAAAAGTGCGTTATACCTTAGTTGGGTATCAATGGATTATACTGTACACCGATTCATATAATGAGCGACGAGAGAGTGCAGTGAGACAATGAGAAACTCATCACTACATTTAATTCTCAAAACTCACACTCTATAAATACTGTAATTCCATTCTAATATAGTTATGAATCGTTGAATTCTTTAGGAATTGCAGACTCATGTACAATTTGTTGCGTCATATATTTCATTAGAGAATATCTAAAGTGTAGATTTTCAAGTACCGGTAGAACATTTTCGTTATGTCGGAAGTACCTGCGACGTATATATATACGCCGCGCCGTGTCAACTTACACTGTAACGCGTGTAAGCGTACATATCCCCGCCTTCAGTAATTACATAGAAATCAGTCATTAATCATGAGAAAATTTGGGGAGTTTTATATAATCTGATCCCGATTTATGTCTTAAAATTAAATGCAGAATTTTTGCTAAGGGAACCGAATTTTTTACATGAAGATCTAAGGTCTATAGACTATCGATATTTCGAGAACTAGAAGAGTAATGTTTTATACATTATATATCCGTGCTATGATTGTGATACTCATAGTGCAATGGATGCACTTAGTAAATATGTATAAACGTGATAGATGGAGAGTGTTTTTTAGATATATCTAAACAGCATCAAAGCTTGATTGTTACATTATACAGTAGTGACTTACCAGTTTATCACTATCTGTACCAGTTACACTGAGCAACTAAAAAAACACTTTTTTTTTGTCTCGGAAAGAAAAATATGTGATTCTGATAGTATTTTTTGCCCCTGAATTCAAATATGATATCGGTGTTTCTCCATCACGAATGGTTTCCGAGAGACAGGAATTTATAATTTCAAACAATTTAATATTTTCTACATTCGTAACTACACAATATTCGTACATTCGGACTCACCTAGAAAGTAAGAAATGACGATTTTCTGCTATATTTCGCCTGTGGAGCATCCTTCTTGATGGTCCAACAATAATCGGCCAGCATATTAGGATTCCATTTGCCTTGATATCTCTTTTCCATAGCTGAAATCTCCTGAGTTAGCTCATTTTGTTTTATTTTACAATGGTGAAATGGACGAAAAAACGTTTAGTAAAAAATAACTATTTAAATCCATTAATTGAAATTGAAATAAAAAGAACTGTGGGTGATGGAGAAATTCCGAATACATATTTGAAAACACGATAAAAAACACTGCATTAAGTATAAATATTGGTACTCATGAGACAAAAATCATGTTGACCAGTGTTATTAGTCATGCACAACTCATGAAACAAAGTTACAAAACATATACAGTTAATGTTCATTTAAAAAGTGAGAATTTCAGAATGATTGGAAAGCTATTGCAATAGTAAAGCAGTTATGTAAAATATTATTTCTTTTAACGCAAATGAAACAGCCGTGCTAAATCCAAATATTATCATAAGTAATGCCACGAGTGATTTCCAAATTATCCATATCTAGATATCTAGTGATTTATCTAGAGGATTTGGATATCAAGAACGGTATTTCTTTTAACTATTTAACGATTAAAAGGGTGTTTACTTACAATTAATTATTTAAATATACATATTTTAAAATATTTATATATTTATGTAAACGGTGATGTTTACAACAAATGAGAAATGTTTGGTTATGTTTCATTTGCTCATCACTGCAACTTGATCATACTATTTATTGCCAAATAGGATCGCAATATTGTAAGAATGCACCCTAGTGGAGAAAAAATGAAACACACAAAACTATATATTTTAAACATCATTATAGGTTGTTAATTCATTTTTCGGAAACAATTCAGTAAAATCAGTGTTTAAAAACACAATTATTGAACACAGAATTATGAAATGTGTGGGTCGAAGGACTCTGTTCATTACTTGCTATATTCAACGTATTTGTTAGAGAGTCAGTCATTGTAAAATAATGCTCTGAACTGTTCAGAATATTCATAAATAATAGTTTTAAAAAACTAAAAGAACACGCTTTATTAGAAAACTAAAAAATGAAAAATAATTTTAATTTCCAATACGCTTGGGATAAAATAAAGTGGTCAACAAAAAAATCATCTCGAACACATATAGAATAAAATTAGAGTTATCAACAAAAAGAAATAATTTTACCATCAAAAGCGTGGGGTGATCTATATCAATTAATATATTTGATAATAAACAGATATTGGTAAAAGTAAGCTCTCTAAGAAGAAAATGTAAAAATCATAAAAATCACCCCACGCTTTTGATGGTAAAATTATTTTCTTTTTGTTGGTAACTCTAATTTTATTCTATATGTGTTGGAGATGATTTTTTTGTTGACCACTTTATTTTATCCCAAGCGTATTGGAAATTAGAATTATTTTTCATTTTTTAGTTTTCTAATAAAGTGTGTTCTTTTAGTTTTTTAAAACTATTATTTATTTTTTATTTTTTAGTTTTAATATTTTACAGAATAAGATAAAAATGTAAATATCTTTAAATTCGATACTATTGTAGTATGAGCTAAAAGTAATACTCTTCTATTAAAAAACCCCTCCCAGCCGGATTCGAACCAGCGACGTAAGGATTACTGAAATTATATACCACTAAGAGTTCACTGCTCTACCAATTGAGCTCTTACAACGATTGACTAAAAACTCGACAAGTCCGCAACCTATTATACCAGTTTTCATTTTTTTGATTTTCGGATGATTCTGGCCAGGATTTTAGAAACAAAATATGAAATTATTGTATTGTCACGGGTCTTCTACACGTATACAAAGTTTCAGGTCGATCCAATGTTTCTAAGTGGGTGAAAATCGCGTTGAAAGATTCCGTTACATTGATACAAAAACACTGTTTGATTTTCTGATGATTATGGCCAGGATTTTAGAAAATAAATATGGAATTATTGTATTGTCACGGGTCCTCTACAAGTATACAAAGTTTCAAGTCAATCCAATGTTTCTAAGTGGGTGAAAATCGCGTTGAAAGATTCCGTTACATTGATACAAAAACACTTTTTTTTATTTTCTGATGATTATGGCCAGGATTTTAGAAAATAAATATGAAATTATTATGTTGTCACGGGTCCTCTACAAGTATACGAAGTTTCAAGTCGATCCGATGATTTTAAGTGGGTGAAAACCGCGTTGAAAGATTCCGTTACATAGATAAATAGATAGATACAGGTCAAGCTAATATAAAGCGTGTAAAAAGGAGGAGCTTTATTTATTTTGGTAATCAAAATTCGATAATTATCGAGGTGAAACACGACATGATTGGTTGTAAAACAAAATTCATTGAAACGTGATTGGTCATTGACTCCTATTTGGGGCATGAGTATAGTCACAGCACACTATTGCCTACCCGAAAAATATATTGTATCGCATAAGAATTCGCAGAGAGAGACCCAAATAATTGATTGATCTAATGTTTTTTGTCGTCGTTTCATAGGGTATTCCTTTTAATGAAGAATTTTGTCAAGGAATTAGATAACTCTAAATAGGTTTCAATACTTGGAAACATTCCCAGGAATCATAGTAGGCTACTTCAAAGTTAAAGGAAGGCATTTTCGTTGGTCCGCAGGTAAGAGAACTGAGGGAAATATATATATTTAATCATGTGGAACTAGAAACACGGTTATCATTAAAGAGCATTTTTACAGCTATCAGGTAATATTTGAGTAAACAATTATGAACAATTACTAGCAGTCTGAAGAAATATTGGCTTCAACATGTCCGATAAATTTCGTTTTCTGCTCTCCCACTTGAACTTTTGTCCTTCAGACCTTGGACAAGTCAGTGACGACAATGGATATATATTCAAACCAGATATTTCCAAGATGGAGGAATATATATTAAATATCCAATATGTCTTCTTCACTTCCTGGTTTAGGCAAGAGTTGCCTGTGTTTGCAGATTAATTATGGAACCTTATAAGGGAAACCACAGGAAGTTAAGAAGAAGCAGCAACAAATATCAGCTGACGGCAGCAACGACTGAGCTGAAAAATGAACAAATAACATTTCCAGGTATGTTAAATATTCAATTTCACAAAATCAGGTCATTTTATAATGGAGGTTATAAATTATTGCAGATTATAGTCAATTTACTTTTTTTTTTTCTAAAATATAAATACGCACTTTACAATAAAACTAGCCACTAGATAAAAACAAAGGCCATATTTAAACTCGTCACATTAAGACGTCATACGAATGATATATTCTGTGCAACACAATTTTTTAATTCAGTATTATGATAGTAAAACCAATTGAAGATAAATATGGATGGAGGATTTATATTATTAATAATATTAAGATAATAGACCTATGGGAAAAATAGTTTTTTTTACGTTAATGACTTGAGTTGTTAACGAGAATATTTAAGTAAAAAATAACAAAGGTTACATTTGATGTATGGAGAGGTTATGTCCGAGCTAATTGTTTTGCTTACCGCACCTAATTCATTAAAGTAATTATTACAACATTGTCATTTTTTGTGTGACAACTATATAAGTTTTAATAAGTCCACATATGAAGACGTAAATACGAGGTGTGATCAATAAGTTTCCGGAATGAGGCCATAAACACAACACAACACTTCAAAGTTTCTATTCAGCACTGTCACCCTCGAAGTAGTCACCTTGGGAGTTGATACACTTGTCCCAGCGCTTGTGCCAATGCTGGAAGCACTTCTGGAAGTCGTCTTCTTTAAATGTGTCCAATGCCTTCTGCGATTCGCGCTGGATGACATCAATGTCCTCAAAACGATGTCCTCGGAGCCGAATTTTTAGCCGTGGGAACAGGAAAATGTCTGCTGGAGCCAGATCTGGAGAATAGGCTGGATGGGGAACAGTACTCATCCTATTTTTGTCCAAAAACTGGCGGACAGAAATTGCTTTGTGCGCGGGCGCATTGTCGTGATGCAGGAACCAGTCACCAGTCCTCCATTTCTCTGGTCGTTTGCGTCGCACACTCTCCCTCAATCTTTGCAACACTTGTTTGTAGTACACTTGATTCACTGTTTGACCCCGTGGTATAAATTCCTTACGCACAATTCCATTAATGTCAAAAAAAAACAATCATCATTGACTTCACATTCGATCGAACTTGTCTGGCTTTCTTGGGGCGTGGAGATGCAGGACTCTTCCATTGCGAAGACTGATGTTTAGTTTCTGGATCGTAGCCATAAATCCATGTTTCATCACCAGTAATAACCTTTTCCATGAACCGTGGGTCATTTTTAAGCTGTTCTTTAAGATCTGTGCAGGCAATCACACGACTTTCCTTTTGGTCATTTGAAAGGAGGCGGGGCACGAACTTCGCAGCAATTCTTCGCATGTTCAAATCGTCTTTCAAAATGCTTTGAACACTTCCAAACGAGAGTGCTAGTGCATCAAACAGTTCTCGTATTGTAATGCGCCTATCATTTAATACCATTTCCCTCACTCGATCGATATTTCTATTCGTTTTGCTGGAAGTTGGTCGTCCCAGACGATTTTCATCCTTAACCGATGTCGCGCCCCTTTTAAATTTCGAAAACCACTCAAATGCTTGAGATTTGCCCATTGCTTCCTCCCCTTAAGCTGTTCTTAACATTTGATATCTTTCTGTTGCAGTTTTACCAAGTTTAAAGCAAAATTTGATGCATGTCCTTTGTTCCTCGTAATCCCGCATTGTTGCTACACAGAGAAATCGCCGCATGCCCAAAACACGTCTTCACTTCAGAGCTTCTACCAGCATACTGCAAGGTCAGAGAAGGTCGCGCGACCTCTCAAATTCATCACAAGGAAATTCTGAGTGTACAGCATGGGTGAAAATTAAAAACTCCTCAATGGCATAATAGTTTTGAAGCCATTCCGGAAACTTATTGATCCTATCTCGTATGTATGTGTTAAGATAGAGGAAGAGTACAGTAGCCCAAAAATTCCATTGATAATGTACAGCATTTGTTAAATATATAAACCCATAAAAAATCAATGACATTTACTGAAAACCAATATAAAAGAACCAAAATAAATCCCGTAATTGGATAAAAGTAATCGAACAAGTGATATATTTTAATATTTGTTATAAGTATACAGTATCATACATAAATATATATATATAGGCCCTATATATATATATATATATATATATATATATATATATGCTTATATGAAAATAATCTTGGGAAATCGGTATATTTATTGCATAATAAGAAGGAATAAAAACAAGACAACAGAATAAAACCAATAAAAATTCTATAAAACAGCAGTATTTCAGAGATATTATGTTTAACAAAATCTGATAAAAAAAAGTCGGATTATTTTAGGTCTTTAGCTGGATATACTTTAATACAACATAAAAGAAACAAAACTGTAAGGAATTATATATAAATTTCAATTAAAACGCAGAATTTAAAGAAATTAGTGGCGATGCATACAATAAAAAAGCTGTACTACAGACTTCAAAGTAAATTTATATTTAGACGAAGAAGTCACAGAATATATGGTACGGGGGAAGACTTACATACAAATAATATGGTAATTAAACGTGTTGAACAATTTAAATATCTTGGTTTTATAATAGATAAATCTGGTACTTGTGAAAAATATATTATTAACTGAGTAAATTGTGCAATGAAGGCGATTAGATCCCTGAATAGAAATTTGACCAGAAAAACAAAAAAAGAGATTATACAGACAATAATAGAAAGTATATTTACATAATTATGGATCAGAAAGCTGGACAATAAATGAAAGAATGCA
This sequence comes from Diploptera punctata, assembly GCA_030220185.1. Lineage (NCBI taxonomy): Eukaryota > Metazoa > Arthropoda > Insecta > Blattodea > Blaberidae > Diploptera > Diploptera punctata. The sequence continues at coordinate 31,323 of JASPKZ010008304.1, forward strand.
GAAAAGAATCTTGGCGGCAGAAATGGATATATTACGAAGAAGTATGAGAATATCCAGGCTACAACATAATAGAAATACATATATTAGACAATAAATAGATGTACAAGAACCTGTTATCAATAAGATAACAAAGATAGATTTACAGTGGTATGGAAATGTACACCCTTAGACAAAAAATGAGTCATCTCTTGATTCTATCAACCGATCGGGGAACTTCGTGAGCACTCGCAGAAGTCTTATTCACATTAACACGTTTTCATTAATTGTACTGTGTTATTTGCTAGTTAACGCAGTGCACACTCAAGTAACATAAAAAAGGAGAGATTGCCTTTGTGTGTTTCCGTGGTCGAGAGGTTTAACACACAACATCTGCGTTTGTAACCTCACGGGTTCGATTCCCGTTCTATTTTTTTACTGAATGTTAGAATAGCATTTCGCCTGTAATATAGTTTCATATTTAATTTTATATTTGAGTTTTATGGCTTTAGTGAACACATTAAACACATAAATGAAAACCTTCTAATTTAAAAGAAGATCGAAAATAATATCTTCTAAAATGAAAACTTTAACAAAATTAATATCGGGTGTATGAATCCTCAGCATCTATAACCGCCCTCAATCCTTGGGACATTGATGCAATCAAATTTCTACAGGCACGTGGACAATCGTCTAGAGCATTCCAAGAGTCTTGAATTTGTGCCATAAGCGATCTTTCGTCTTTCGTGCATCTGCAGGCCAATTAGAGTTCATCTCTATTTTCATCTTAGCTCACACATTTTCGATTGGATTCAAATCAGGTGAACAGCGAAATTTGATTTGCCTTCTCCTTTAACAATCAAATCAAATTTAGCTAAACACATTTCAGAAAGCGGCCACAGTTTCAACAATATCGATAATACAATGTCAATTCTACACAGGGAAAACAACAGACACAAAATTAACATTTTAGAAGAAATCGAAATTATCAAGAAGGCCAAAAATACAAACATTCTCAATGAAAATATCCCTAATGAGCAAAACCGTCTATTAGACATACAGTTAATTCAATACTACTACAACAACTTCAGAAGATGAAGCATGCATCGAAAGGCCTAAAGTGAAATCAACGAACATTTTAAATAGTTGAGGAAGACGGTAGTATACAAGGTAAAAATAAATAATAATTTAATAAACTAAAACAACACGCTTTATTAGAAAACCGAACTAAAATGAAAAATAGTTTTAATTTCCAACACGCTTGGGATCAAAATAAAAGTTGTCAACAAAAAATCATCTCCAACACATATAGAATAAAACTAGAATTATCAACAAAAAGAACATAATTTTACCATCAAAAGCGTGGGGTGCTCTGTATCAATTAATATATTTGATAATAAACAGATATTGTTAAAAATAAAGTCTCTAAGAAGAAAATGTAAAAATCATAAAACTACCCCACGCTTTTGATGGTAAAATGATTTTCTTTTTGTTGATAACTCTAGTTTTATTCTATGTGTGTTGGAGATGCTTTTTTACCACTTTAATTTTATCCCAAGCGTGTTGGAAATTAAAACTATTTTTCATTTTTTAGTTCGGTTTTCTAATGAAGTGTGTTGTTTTAGTTTTTTAAAACAATTATTTATTTTTTATTTTTTAGTTTTAATATTTTACGGAATAAGTTAAAAATGTAAATATCTTTAAATTCGATACTATTGTAGTATGAGCTAAAAGTAATACTCTTCTAAAAAAATCCTCCAACCTGGATTTGAACCAGCGACCTACGGATTACTGAAAGATTTCGGCCATTATAACAACGACAATAAAACAAAATTACTTCCAATTTAACAATGAACTTTTTATTCAAGAAGACGGGATCCCGATGGGGAGTCCTACATCCGGAATAATGGCCGAAATCTTCCTACAAGAACTGCAAAATAAACATTTTGAGGAACTAATATGCACATTTAACATAAAACTTATAGTATGATATGTCGATGACGTACTAGTAATATACGACAATGAAAATAGAAAAGAAAAAGAAATATTACAAGACTTAAAAAACATGCATGAAAAAATCACTTTCACCCAATAAATAGAAGTTCATAATAGTATAAACTACTTAGATTTATCTGTAACCAAAAATATACTCAACAATAAACTAGAACTCGGCATCTACCGGAAACCTACAAACAATGCTCTGGCCATAAACAAAAAATCTAAACACCCTTTTCAACAAAAAATAAGTACTTTCAACAGCTTAATCAATAGAATGTTAAAACTTCCATTAAGCAAAGACAATTATATTCAAGAACTCAACTACATTAAATACGTGGCAAAAACCAATGGCTAAATGAAGAAATCATAGATAAACTCGTAAATAAACAAAAAAAGAAAGAACAATATAACCAACATAACTAAACTAGAAAAAGAATCTGATAACAACAAGAAAACATGGATAACACATATACAGGGAAAGAAACAACAAAATTAGCCAATACACTACAGAAAGCCGATAAAAACGTAAAAATAGCATACAGAACTAATAACAAATTAAACAACATAATAAACAATAACATTGAAGAAAATAACATTTTCAACAACTAAGGAGTATATAAATTGACATGTAAGGACTGCAACAAATTTTATATAGGAAGAACAAACAGAAGTTTTAACATCAGATTTAAATAACATTTTCGATACTTTATTCACGCAGAAGGAAAATCAAGCTATGCAAAACACGTTATCCATAAAGGACATCGCATGTTAAACATTGAAAACGCCCTAACATTAATGTACAGAGAAAATAATCCAGCGAAGATAAACGTACTCGAAGAGATGGAAATCATGAAAGCAGCTCACAACAACGACAATCTGATAAACGAAAACGAACCCAATACATGTAACCCCCTCTACCAGATCTTCAGTGAAACACCAGTTTTGAATCCTGCCGATGATGGGACAGGTCCCGAAAGCGCTACAGTTAAATAATTAATTAAGTTGAGGAGACGGACCTTTCAGGCGAATATTCCATAATTTTATATTTTAATGTATAGACATGTACAGAATGCACAAACATGATCTAGGGTAGCATGCATTCATTAGAACGATGTTAGTTGAGAGATAGCAATGAACCATTAAACACGTAATTGTGAGTGCGTTGTGTCTGGATTATTGTACATTACATATTTACAAATGTATCTCTTTCAATTTGTTGTTAGTTACAAAATGCCTAGAGTTTGTTTAAATCATCCTAACAATTTTCGTTATATATGTCGTGAAAGTGACGCTCAAGTCCCAAAGGCGAAACCTTACTCTATTAGTAAAAAAGTGTTACGGACTTTATTTTGAGTGTAAAGTGGGGGACCAAACAAGGACCTGGGCACCACGTATCTGTTGTTTATCGTGTAGTAGGCTTCTCACTGCATGGAAGAATGGCACACGCCATCATGCCATTTGTTATCCCTACGATTTGGTGGGAACCCAAAGATCGCTCCTCTGACTGTTATATCTGCTTAACAAACATTAAAGGGATTACGTCAAAATCAAAACATACAGTGGTGTACCCTGACTTGCAATCTGCAATGAGACCAGTTCCACACTGCGAAGAATTGTCCATACCAAAGCCTCCAGAACATGTGACATTAGATGAAGAGAGCTCAGATTCCGATTGAAGTAAGGAAGAAGAAAAAACAGATTTTGGTGATACAACTTTTAAATAAAGCTGTTCGTCTTAGCCTCATTTATTGACTGAAGAAGATCTTAACGATCTCACACGAGATATAAAGTTATCCAAAAATCAATCTGAAATGCTTGGTTCCCGGCTAAAAGGACGGAATATTCTTGAAAAGAATACAAAGATATGTACTTATCGTAGTCCTCATTCTCAATTTAAAGATTATTTTTCTGAAGAAGATGACTTAGTGCTTTGTAATAACATTTCTTCTCTTATGGAGACATTTGGTATTGAACATAACCCAACAGAATGTCGCTTGTTCATTGACTCCTCCAAAGCTAGTTTAAAATCAATACTTCTGCATAATGGAAATAATTTTCCATCAATACCTGTGGCTCACTCTGCTAATATGAAAGAAACATATGAAAACTTTCAATTCATATTGTCAAATCTTCAATATGCAGTGTATGAATGGAATATTTGTGGTGATTCGAAGGTAATTGCACTTATTCTTGGTCTGCAGCTTGGTTATACAAAGCACTGTTGTTTTTGTGCCTTTGGGATAGTAGGGGCAGAAAAAACCATTACATCAGAAAAGAATGGCCTAAACACGAATCATTCATTCCTGGACAGAAAAAATTGAAACATGACTCATTGTGTAATCCTAAAAATGTGTATCTACCTCCGTTGCATGTCAAATTAGGATTAATGAAGAATTTCGTGAAAGCCATGGGCAATACTCCTGGTTTCATGTACTTAAAACACAAGTTTCCTAAAATTAGTGAAGCAAAAATTAAAGAAGGGATATTTGTGGATCCACAAATACGATCACTAATGCATGATAGAATTTTGAATCCATTGGAGAAAGCTGCTTGGCAAGCATTCAAAAAAGTTACTCACAGATTTTTGGGAAATCGAAAGGCGGAAAGTTACTGTGATATTGCCAATGATCTTATAACATCTTATAAAAAATTTGGGCTGTAATATGTCCTTAAAAATACATTTCCTGCACTCGCACCTAGATTTCTTCCCGGAAAATCTTGGCGCAGTGAGCGATGAGCACGGGGAACGCTTTCATCAGGAGATTTCAGCTCTGGAAAAGAGAGATCAAGGCAAATGGAATCCTAATAGGCTGGCTGATTATTGTTGGACCATCAAGAGGAATGCTCCATAGGCGAAATGTAGCAGAAAATCGTCATTTCTTACTTTGTAGACGAGTCCGAATGTTCGAATATTATGTAGTTACAAATGTAGAAATTAGTAAAGTGTTTGAAATTATAAATTCCTGTCTCTCGGAAACCTTGCGTGATGGAGGAAAACCGGTATCATATTGGAATTCAGGAGAAAAGATACTATCAGAATCACATATTTTTCTTTCTGAGACAAAAAAAAGTTTCTTTTTTGTTGATCAATGAATTATTTACAGATAAAAGGAAATAGTTAATAAACGTTATAGAACTCGCATAATGCATGAAAGTGTTTCTTATACCTCTTTATAAACTTTTTCTTTTCTATTGCAGCACATTTTCAATTACCAGATGTTTGTCCTCGTGTTGCCTTTTTTCTGTTACAAATAGATACAGCAATAAAGGACTTAATGGATCGGTATTTTGCGCAGCGTCATGCTTATAACGTGCAATCAAATAAAATAAATACAGTCATTTCATTGAGAATTTCAATGTAATTTTGCAATACAATGCAGTTTCTCGGTTTGTTAATTACTTTACACTGAAAATTACCAAGAAATTAATATATATTTGTTCCTCATGTTAAAAGAATGGGGTAAAAATATCGAAGAATGAGGAAAATTAAACTAACATCTTAACATATTTTCTCTCGTTCGTAACAATAACAAGAAACATAATAGCGCTGTCATTTTTCATTATAATATTCATATCTGAAAATAAACTATCCAAAAGAGCTAAAATTACTATAAACAGAAGATCCATTGATCAAATAATTGATTCAAATATTTAGGATATAGAAAATTTGAAGTTGTGCAGATAAACTTAAATAAATTTGGACAGTTTTATGAAAATATAGTCAGCTCCGTGACGCAAGCGGTTAGACACTCGCCTCTCGCCGCTGGGGTCTCGAGTTCGCATCTCCGTCACTCCGTGTGGGTTTTGTGGTGATCGAAATGGAGTTGGGGCAGGTTTTCTTTCTGGAGTTTCTCCCGTCTTCACCTGCCACAAAAATGTCATTCCAATATTTCATCACACATATATAATTAATTTCGTTTCAATTCAATCAATTGTCCCTGTGTTGGTGCGTCAGGTGTGGTCGATCAGCAATCTTGCTATTCGCAGACCTTCATCACATCTCATCCCTTTTCCTGGCCCTGAGTCGGACACCAATTGAGGCATTTTTTGTGGAAATATACATAGAACATTATGTATAAAACATAATTTTATGCCTTTGCTAGTGAATGGAAGTCATCTTGAAATCATATCACTTAAAGACAAATAGAATAATCACAAATGAGATTTCTCCTATTTGTATTTTGTTGTAATTACTAAATCATAAAATGAACATAAATATTATAGAATAAATTAGCCTATATCTACTTTTAAAAAATATATAATCTGGAGAGATCACACCGAACGATTGCCAGATTCGAAGATAAGGAAATCTGTTCTGCCCTATAATCCAAAGGAGAAAAGGAATATAGACCTACCCATGAAACGATGGACATGAACAACTTAGACGGAACGGACAAGAAGGCCTAATTCTTTATCAATAATTTTATACGTCCTGGAAAAAAAATCGGGGATTCTATGCTTAAAACATTGGAAAAACAGAAATGTATTGTTGCAGTATGTGAAAAAGTACCTAAAACAAATATGTATGTTGTTTTTTTCGCAAAAATAATGTAAGAAATACTTAAAATGGAGTGAGGAGTTGAGTTCAAAGTAATCTAAAGTTATCATATTTACAAGTTAATATATGTATTAGTTATTGCTTAGACAGAGTAGCCAACCTATCACAAAGAACCTCTAATCTCGCCCATTTTCTCACCCTAATTTGCCCAAACTAATACTAACTTGCTTATTTTCTACCCTACCTTCCCCATTTTCTCACCCTAACTTGCCCAACTAATACTAACTTGCTCATTTTCTCACCCTAACTTGCCCATTTTCTCACGCTAACTTGCTCTTATATGTGAGTAAACATGCTGGTAATTTGGCTGTAGCGGGAACGTGTGTTATCATATTGACCAACATGACGCTACCAGTCACTTGTTCTCCTATCGAATATTCACAGGTGACACGGTGGCATAGACTAACCAAACATTCATCAACCCCGCCGTGTTTTAACTCGCGAACCTGTCACCAAACGCAAGCATGATACGAACTTTTGAGACGTACTCCATAAGACACATTTAAGGTAATGGGGGGACACCGCAACGGAGTTGGTTAAGGCAAATTCGAGGTCATATCCCGATGGGGTCAGAATTTTTAAACTTTCTTAAACTTTCTGACTGGACCGTAGCATTGGGGTCGACTCTAAGAAAAATGAGTACCAGACGTTTGTTCTAAGGTAAAGACGTTCGTAATGCATACAAACCGATAGAAATCTCGTCTAGAAAGATGGGACTCTTAACCTCCAACTGCCCCAAAGGCCTCGTAAGGTTTGTAGTAGGATCACTTTACTTTTTTTTTTAAGAAAAAGCACTGAACGCTCACAACAAAGATGGCCCATGAAATCGAGCCTAAGTGATTTGTGTAAATATGGTGTATGGTGATGGTTTGGATTAATATATATATGACATTAAAAAAATGCCTGAGCGGGATTTGAACCCGTGTATATATATATATATATATATATATATATATAAATTTAAAAATATGAACTGTATTTTACTCCATGCTATCTTTATCTTTATCCTGTTAGTGGTGGAGGGGATTGCAGGCTTAAATGACTCGGTGAGATATGCCGGAGATATTATTGCTATCAGAAGGATCAACCTTGCCGGTCAAGCCAAAGGCGATAAACTAGATTGAAAGAGATACTTTAGTTGAAAGAGTGACGACTATCTTTCACTGTAAAAATTCAGCCTTTAAGAAATCTCAGGAGTAAAATTATTCATAGACAAATTAGCCTATTCCTCCATTCGGTTTCACGGGCAATAATTACTTAGGGGATCCATGGAAAACCTTTAAACATGGAATATTAGGCTAGTATACAGTAGTGAGACACTAGAAAAATTAACACAGGATTGAGGTAAATCTCCCTTGGGATGATTTCAGGGAGGTGAGTTATATAAGGAATTTATTGGAAAGTATTAGCTAAGGATAAGGATATTCTACCCCTATGATCTCGGGGTGACGTCGTTGCCTCGTATGCAGCGGGCTCGGATTCGATCTCCGGTCGAGACAAATTTCCTGGGTGAGGTTTTCTTCAGGGTTTTCCACACTTGCTAGACAAATGTCGGGAAACTTTAAAACCCAATGGTCCCCGAACATGATCCCTCGATCTGACCCAGAGTTGGACGGGAGTTAAGGATATATACTTTTGAACGGATAATTTAATTATCTTACATTTTAACAATATTAGGGCGATTTCCTCGATGCTAACGTAATAAATACTTTTAGAATATATAGACGGGTAACTTACGTCAATAACCAATTAGATTGTGGTATTCAGATATTCTGTTATTATTTACTCTAACCTAAAAATACTCTGAAAATAATTTTTCAAAATTATTTATGAAGTTTTAATTTACTCGCAGGCAAGAGAAAACGACGTGAAATGTTATAACGTTGACATATTACGTCATGTGTCTACTATATTAGATTTGCGGCACGTAAAGGGCAAGAGCCGGAAATCGCGGATTGGCTGCCGGAACCGGAATTCGAGACAAGTAATGACCCGCCCACTTAGCCACGTGCACGGAATATGGCAAGTTGCACAAGCAGGATATTCTTTTGATGAGAGACGGTTACCTCAGGCAAACATTAACAAGATTAAATATTCTGGTATGATGACGTCAATATTACTACAGGGCACTGCCAGTTTTAAAACACAAGTACAGGCAAAATAAAATGCTCTAGCAACTACAGAAAAATTATTATTCAATTTTTTTAGAAGAAAGTACAAAAAAATGAATGGCTTGATTAATATAAAATTAATATGATGTTGCATTTAATAGTACTTTTAAAATACATAAACAATTCCATGGTAAAACACTTCCAAAGAATTGTTTCTGCTAGCAGGGAGTCTTGTGGTTATTGTGACATAATCCCTCATTCTTAGCTTTAGATTTATTACATTAATTAGTTACTCTAAGGGCCAACACGGACACACTATTGAGTAACGCTAAGATATTGGGACCAGAAGTAAATATCAGTAGGCCTAAAACTAAATATATGGTCACACATAGAAATTTTATATATAAAAATTAATGTTTGTTTGTTTGTTCGTTCGTACTTTATGCGCGGCCATACCGTTGATCCGATTGTGATGGAACTTTTTGCAAAATGTTCAGGAGATTCCAGGGATGAACATAGGCTATAAGATAGTTGAAATACTCAACCCCTTCATCCCTAAAAATCACCCTTTGTAGTGAAAAACGTGAAGTAAAGTGCCTATTTTGACGCTTAAATGGCTTACAGATACACAGAATTGAATATCTCAAAAAACTCTACAAAAATCTCCGCGACAGCATATTTTATCTTCTACGGATAACTCACAATAACCATTTTTATCTTTCATTGATGTCAAGAAGATCGGGATAAGTAGATTCCCGGGCAAGCGTGCTCTGTTATACCGTACATCCGATTGTAATGGGACTTTTTGCAAAATGTTCAGGATTTTCCCGAGAAGGTTATAGGCTATAAGATAGTTTTAATGCTCAAGCCCTTCACCCTTAAACATTACCCTTTATAGGGAAAACGTTAAAAAATCGCTTTTTGTACGCTTAAATGGCTTACGCTGCCTAAACCATAACACATAACCAAATAAATGTACACAGAATTGAATATTTCAAAAACTCTACAAAAAAGTCCACGAAAGCATATGTTTATGTTTTACGGATAACTCACAATAACCATTTTCGTCTTTCATTGATGCCAGGAAGATCGGGATAAGTAGATTCCCGGGCAAGTGTAGCAGCGCACGGAGGGTATTATTTTATAATGAATTTTATAATTAATTTTGTAATTCAGCTCATTTATGCAAAGTACATCGGTAAACGTATATTTCTGGGCAACGCCGGGAAATCAGCACATTGTATCTAAAAGTAATTACAATATGGTGATTACTTGAATATTAAATTTTGGAAGATGACATTTTATTTACTACCGGTATTTGGATTATATGAAAGGTAATTTGGAAATAGAATTAATTAGTTTATTGTTGTTTTAGCTTGCAATAACGAAGAGAGCAAATTTATAATTATTTTTCCTTTTACTTATTCAACTAATCGTAAAAACACATTATCATTTATTTAGGTGTAGCAGCGCACGCCTGGTATTAGCTAGTATACTACATAGGCCTAAGGAAATGGACACCTAATGACACATTAAGGAAATTTTGAAGACATGGCTGAATTCAAATACTTAGGAACAATAATCACAAATAGGAACGAGATGCACAAATAAATTAAACATAGGCACAATTCTGGAAATGCACAGAATTGAGTATTACAAGTACTATTGACGTGCCAACTCCTTTAAAAAATGTTAAACCGAAAATATATAAAACTGTCATTCTATGAGATATATTATATGGATTCGAAACATTACTTTAAGGGATTAAAGGAGATTGCGATTATTTGAGAATAAAGTTCTTAGGAAAATGTTTGGAACAAAGAGATATGAAGAGACAGATGAATGGAAATGACTACGCAACTATAAATTAGATGGTCTTTATAGGAAGCCAGATATAATAAGAACAGTTAAGTCTCGTAGACTGCGATGGCAGGACATATGGTACGTATGGGGGATGAAAGAGATGTATGTAATTTATTTTCAGTAGTAGTTCACTACTTTTATTATAATATTCCTATTGTGAAATGCTGGTAGTGGTTAAGTAGCATCATTTAATAATATTCCCATCCCTCATTTGTCATAACTAGATTCGAATGTACATCTAAGAGCTGACAAGAAGACGAGCGTAAGGAATGCATGACGTTTTCCAGAGTCGTAACGTTTCTATCCCATGCATCTTAGTGTTACGTGCCCTGGAAATATTAGTTGAGTTTCTTGACGAATTGAAAACTCAATATTTAGAAATACTGTGACGAAAATGAAATGATTTTAGTAACCGTAACACATGGAGAGTAAAACTCAACATTTATAAACACTGTAATGTAAATGAAACAATATTAGTAACCGCAACACACGGATTCATAAGAATACTATGCAATAAAATATCACAAGGTGTGTGAATGATTAATACAGTCAATGTATGGGACCGCGTGTTCCAGGAATTCACAGCGATAACAGCCTCCCTCTCTTTATGCCCCGCTCGCCTTCTTGACAACTCCTAGCTGTGGATCGTTTGTAAACAACGGAAAAGGCAGTGCACATTTATCATGTCAGAAAGTCGCTATTGAAGGCCACTCAATGGAATAAAGTACAGAACGTAGTTAAACGTGAATTACTAGATTTATTTTTGTTTCATAAACATAGTGTACCTCTTATTTCTGTTATAAATGATACTCGCTGTTGAATACTGTTCCTTATCCCCCTCCCATATTTATTACTAAGGCGATCATATTTTTGGAAATCAAATAGAGTTTAAGAAAGTATCAAATTATTTAATCTATCCACCAAATATTTGACTTACTAAAAAAAGAGTAGCCTAAATTATCATAAGTAATGTCACGCGTGAATTCCAATTTATCTAGAGGATTTGGAATTCAAGAGTGACAGTTGTTAGGACTATTAAACGAATAAAATTAAGCTGTTTACTCAACATTCATTGTTTAAATATAGTTACAAGTATTTTAAAATATCTATACAGTATATTTAATGTAAATGGCGATGTTTGAAAACAAATAAAAATGTGAGGTTATGAATACTCACTGCAACTTGATCATATTATCTATTGCCAAATAGAATCGCAATATTATAAGAATGCATCCTAGTGGAGAAATAATGAAACACATCAAACTGTATATTAATTTATTTTGCTTAGTAAACAACTCAGTAAAATTAAGGAATATGTTTATAATTTCCTATATTCAATGTATTTGTTGGAGAAAAATAATGCTCTGACCTGTTCAGAATATTATAAAAGGAGGAGCTTTCTTTATCAAAAAAGCAGGAGCTGATAAAGATAAATCGATGAAGAGCGAAGGGAAACACGACTGCCATTGGTTGTAAAAGAAAATTAATTGAAACGTGATTGATCATCGACTGCCATTTGGGGCACGAGTTAAATAGTAACAGTAATGCAAATGGATGGATGATGGATGTTACAAAGAGCCATAGGATTCTAACTATAACGATTACCTTCAATTATATCTTCGATTACATCTCATGTACCCAATATATTTTTTTATGAAATCCACTGATGCCATTTGGTTCTAAATCTTACATCGTTAGGCCTAAGTCATGTGATATTTGTAACATTCTTTTTTAACAATTAACATTCAAACTGCTGAGTACCTATGTTACCGAAAGTTACCCGAAGCTATATTAAGTTATTAGGTTAACTATAAACCTCCTCAACTCATTACCGAGGGATGAGATATGATGAAGTCCCTTATATTCAAGGTCTGTGAATGACTCTTAAATTGGCAAAACACAAATGTCTTCTGTTAGTTATTTGAATGTGACGGGCCACAGAGAAAACAACCTGATGTAACTGTTATTATTAGGTATAAGCCTATTGTATAATGAGACACATGTTTAAGTGTTTTCTTTTTGTTCGTTTTCTTCTGATTTATTGAAAATATTAAATTAATTTAACCAACTGATGTATCTAAAAGGATACATTACGAATTTAAGGGATAACAATGATGCCGCCGCAGTGGTTCATGCCTGATGAACCATCACAGGGGTACATAAAATGAAATTACATTAAATAAATTGTAAGAGAGTGGAGAAATGGTGGAATGAAATTTTGAGAGAGGAAAACGGGAGAAACCCCTAAAACCCTACCCAGACTCCGTTTCGTCTACCACGAAACCCCCGGAGTGACCAAGACGCAACTCGGGACCACAGGGGTGAGAGACGAGCATTTAACAGCTTGCGCCACGGAGTCGCCAGGTTAGCTAGTTACGTTATGAAAATGAGATCGTCTCAAAGTGGAGGGAATCCTCTCTTAGCCATGGTTAAATTCAAGACGTCATTGATAACGACTCTGCCAATGTAGCCTGCAGATATGAAGCAACATTCCCCTAAGCTGGTAATATTGTTTTAACAGTATTCCATAGTTATCATTGTATGATCAATTATTATATTGCCTGTTTTAGGTTATTTCTAGGTAAAGGTCTATTTAGTTTTTTTGCTGTTTTTGTAATGTACCTTCTTCAGACCAAAAACTACTGTACATGTATACCAGCATTCCCCAGGTCCTTAATCATATACTGGAACATCATGAACATCATTAGTTTTCTTTAAAAAACAGCAAGTGCCCATCTCGAGTAAATTTGTTTTATTAATTATAATAAAATATTCATTGTTTGGGCTTTTATTTTTGATTTAAGCTTATTTGGAAGTATTCATCTATAAACGTTATACCATTAACGTGATAAATGATAATTTACTAAAAGCAGTTTATGAACATGCTATCCGGAAATAGATACAGTATAATGCATCTATGTGAAGAGGTATTACATTATAGGACCTAAAAATATAATATTTATAAACGCATGTTTATAATGTATTGAACGAAATTTATCATGTAATGAAAGCCAACATTAGAAGCTGTCTTATCGGATAGATGGGTTTGACTAAGCCTACAACTCTCATTCAGTCAACTCTCTGACGACTTAGCTTCCAGTTTTAAGATTATGATACTCGTATTTTAATAACGTCCCGTTTTGTAGTCAAGTGGTTAAGATAAGATGTTGGCACAGAACTATGGAATTTGCATTGGTTCGAGTCTCCATGGAGGAAGAAATTTTCTCATGGAATTTCGGCCAGTCTACACTCGACCAGGTTAGAAAAAGATACAAAACTTACCGTTACATCTAAATTGCAATAAGCAAAATAATTACATATACAATATAATTATTATTTACAATATATTTTAAAATACTCTAGATTTAACCCTTAAACTGTCAATACAATATTTTCTCGTGCCAGTTATTTAAATGTTCCGGACCGCAAGGAAAATAAATTCATGTTAAACTGTATTATTATTATACATTATTGCGCAATTTGACATAAATTTAAGTAATTTTTACTCGTTTGTTATTCTGTTGATCTAAAAACCATATTAAATAAATTAAACTAATGTATCCAATAGGATACATTTTTAATTTAAGGGTTAACGAATGAAATATAAAATGTACAATATAGGAAAATGACATAGAATAAATTAGCTTGATAAAAAATGATTATTTAACAACAACTAATTGTATAAGCGTGACTTAAGAGTATCAACTGTACAACAACCCCCGATATGTTGAAGAGAATTCCAGGAGCGGGGAGAGGCTACTGTGAAAGAAGTAGAATAAGAGGAAGTGCTGTGAAGAGGGATTGTTAGCAGACAGTTATCTTGTGGCCTAGCGTTAATATTCTGGTAAGAAAACCTTTCAAATCTGAACGCAGGTAAATAGGATTACAGGAATTTAGAAGCTTGAAAATAAGTGAAAGAGAATGCAATATTTACGTCTGTCACTAAGACGGAGCCAAGAGAGATTAGTGAAGTGTTCGAAAATATTATCATAACGGTGGATATTAAAAATGAACGAATGAAAGTTTATGAACACACTGCAGTTTCTGCGACAAGTCATACATAATTCGGGTCATTTTATACAACGTCACAATAATCGAAGTGTAGCAATACAAGATTCTGCACAACGGTTAGTTTTAATGAAGATGGGAAAAATTTCTTTAAACGTCTAAGATAATCGAAGATAGAAAAAGTCGTATTTTACCTATGTGTTTCGCTAATGTTTACCAGGTTAAATTTGCGTCTAGATATAGTCCAAGATCTATTACGGAAGAAGAATAAGGGATAATTATATTATTTATAGTAATGTTTGAAAGTGTAGATATTATGTCAAAGGCAGTCGGCAGTCTTTGTTGTCCCATCGTCATTAATTTTCGTCAAGCTATTATAGAAGGAATTTACCGGTGTCCTACCAGTATCGTGAGGAATTTGGGTAAGTACAATAAGTAGCAAGAAAATCAGCTGTAACGGCTGGGAGATCCGATATGCTGACAAATGCTACCCCTGCAATGGCTGGATGATAGTTTACCTCTGTGATTAACACATATTGAAGTGAGGCCAGTAGCCGGTTGGTAGGCCAAGCAAATTTTTTGTTTGTATTGGAATTCTTGGGTAGCTCAGTTGGTTAGAGCGCTAAAGGTACAGACTTTAGAGACTAGAGTTCAAATCCCGACTCAAGCATTCATTTTTCTTTTCATATCATATTTGCCTTCATTGCCAAATGTCAAAAATATATTTATAATATCTATATATAGAAGCGTTACTGCTATAAAGTAAATATTCTCTTTAAAAAAATTGCTTAACTGTTATGTTAGCCGCTAGATGTCAGTTGGAACAAATTTCCGCTACCTCTTGTGTGAATTGAGAATACTACATGTATAAGAAAATTGTATGTTTGTATTGGAATTCTTGGGTAGCTCAGTTGGTTAGAGCGCTAAAGGTATAGACTTTAGAGACTCGAGTTCAAATCCCGACTCAAGCATTCATTTTTCTTTTCATATCATATTTGCCTTCATTGCCAAATGTCAAAAATATATTTATAATATCTATATTTACAAGCGTTACTGCTATAAGGTAAATATTCTCTTTAAAAAAATTGCTTAACTGTTATGTTAGCCGCTAGATGTCAGTTGCAACAAATTTCCGCTACCTCTTGTGTGAATTGAGAATACTACATGTATAAGAAAATTGTATGTTTGTATTGGAATTCTTGGGTAGCTCAGTTGGTTAGAGCGCTAAAGGTATAGACTTTAGAGACTCGAGTTCAAATCCCGACTCAAGCATTCATTTTTCTTTTCATATCATATTTGCCTTCATTGCCAAATGTCAAAAATATATTTATAATATCTGTATATAGAAGCGTTACTGCTATAAAGTAAATATTCTCTTTAAAAAATTTGCTTAACTGTTATGTTAGCCGCTAGATGTCAGTTGGAACAAGTTTCCGCTACCTCTTGTGTGAATTGAGAATACTACATGTATATGAAAATTGTATGTTTGTATTGGAATTCTTGGGTAGCTCAGTTGGTTAGAGCGCTAAAGGTACAGACTTTAGAGACTCGAGTTCAAATCCCGACTCAAGCATTCATTTTTCTTTTCGTATCATATATAGATAACCATCATCAGTTTTTTTTAGTGAAGACAGGTGCCTAGACGGCTTATAGAAATAGTGATTCAAACCAAATAGACAAATAAATACCAAAACAAAACAAACCTAATTGTCACTGACCCTAAAGTTCATTGTTAAAAGCTGTTGTATTTCACATGCCGATATGTACTTTGATAAATGCCTCCATCGCTACGATTAGCATATTATTGTTTCAACTTGTTCGTTGTAATAATTTTGATTGAATAACACGTGTCTCTTGTGCTTTGTTCCCAGTTTATAATGTCGAGTAAAAAGAAAGAAAAATAATTAGTACCGAAGAGAAAAAAAAATAGTGTTGCCGCTTAAAGTAAAAATAGATATGCTTGACCGTTTATACGCGTTGGCGAGTCGTTTGCGTCTGTATCACCCTGTTTCAATGTTCATGAATCAAGAAATCCGAAGACAAAATAAGGACTTATATCGCAGAATTCACAGCTGAATATCAATATTAATTGAAAGACTTTTTAAAAGCAGCTAAACCGGAAAAAAAATTACTGAGTTCTTTAAGGCCTTGCCTTAATATAAATTGTTCAAAATCTCTCATTAATTGATTAATTTTATTTTAATAATTTTTATTTCATTCTGTAACCTTGGAACTTATCCCCTATATACCCATACAAATTAGGCCCTACCATTCCATATTTGCGGTTCTGTATTCGCGGCATATTTGCGGAACATATCCCCCACGAAAAAGGAGCATTTACTGTATAGATTCTACCTGTATAGATTCGGCCTCATTGCACACCCGTTATGCGAAACAGAGATACCCGTCTTTCAAATAACAATTGGGCTGTAAAATCTTAAATTACTTAAGTTCTGAGACCGATCTTTCACAGGTAGCGTTCTGAATTTACGGAATAAAGATGGATGAAACGTATGTATCATTCCCATTAAGCGAAACATTGAAAGTGATTGAAGATAATTCTCCAAACATTTTCGGACCGATTCTCCAAAGTCAAGCTCTAGCTCTTGTTAAATCCCTAAGGGAATAACGATTTCAAGGAATCTTCATGTTGGCTGGACAGTTTAAAAAGACGACACAATGTAGTGTGGAATGAAATGCGGGGAATCAAAGAATGTGGACGAAAGCGTAGTTAGTGAGCGAAAACCGAAACTGCATACTTTAATTTCAGGATACGCGCATAAGAGACATTTTTAACGCTGACGAAATGGGACTGTTTTTTCGCACGTTAGCGTCGAAGTCGCTCATATATACCATATTTCACTTTTCAACGCCAGCGGAACTACAATTAATCCAAGGTACATAAAAAATACATATACGGTATTCTATAATCAATGATTATTAATAAGTTTTATTTTTTATAATGCGGAATTTTGTTCAATGTGGAAAAAATTGGTTCCGTGCGATTCAGCTTTGAACAAGTTTATATATATACATATATATATATATATATATGAGGCACGCCATTGCTTAGTTGGTTAACCTACTAGCCGTAAGATAGCGGGTTTCAAGTTCCGACGGAGTCACGATTTTTAAAATGACATTTAACTTCAGACGGAAACATGGATCTGGGATCTACTCGGCCTAAAACATTAATGAGTACCAGACATTTTGTTCTGGGAATAAGAGCGACACAGAGCTTAAAACCTGGTTGACATCTTGTGCCGACCGTCTAGAAAGGTGGGAGCCTTAACCTCCTACTACGTAGGTCTATTGTATAGGCCTTTATTGGGGTTTCTTTATCTTTACCTTTCTTATTTATAAATGCTTTAACATCTAGGGCCATATCGCATCAATGTAATTACATATATATATATATATATATATATATATGAGGCACGCCATTGCTTAGCCGTAAGATAGCGGGTTTCGAGTTCCGACGGAGTCACGATTTTTAAAATGACATTTAACTTCTGACGGAAACATGGATCTGGGATCTACTCGGCCTAAAACATTAATGAGTACCAGACATTTTGTTCTGGGAATAAGAGCGACACAGAGCTTAAAACCTGGTTGACATCTTGTGCCGACCGTCTAGAAAGGTGGGAGCCTTAACCTCCTACTACGTAGGTCTATTGTATAGGCCTTTATTGGGGTTTCTTTATCTTTACCTTTCTTATTTATAAATGCTTTAACATCTAGGGCCATATCGCATCAATGTAATTATATTATTCTACTTTTAATTATACTTTAAGTTGATGAATAAGTTGAAGTGGGGTTTTTATGACATTCCAACCCAGAATATGCTTTGACGACTGAAGAAAACCGGAAAAAACTTCATTTTGATAGGTCAGAACTGGGATTTGAACTAAGGACCTCTCAAATATTACCGCTAAAGTAAAATATTTTGATAATAAATTTAGAATTTTGGCGAGAAAAATAAGAGGGGGAAAGAAAAAAAAATGAGTGAAGTCATATTGAATTAGTGTAGTTATGGCAATCTTCATAAATGCTAGCCTCTGGATATGAATATGAATATGATATTGTAATAGACATGTTAGCAGAAGAACGCTAAACACGCCATTCACAAATTTATTAATGTGGCCGCCTAAGTTGCGATTACCCGAGGTAAAAGCTTTAATGTGTAACTAAAAACTTGCTAACGTTCATGACTTAGAAAAATGCATAATTAAGAAGGGGAAAGAAGTTTGCTTTCGCCGGTTGAATAAAAACTGGAACCATACATCATAACTCGAAGTGTTTGCAGTCACTTAAAAAAAGTGTAAGCAAAAGTAACATAACACAAGGTAAGAATTACTATGTCATTTAAGTATGACTGAATAATGCTTCTCTCTCTAGCATGAAATTATCATGATGGGGCAATAATCAAATTATTCATGGGATAAGTTTCCTGATACAAGGAATATAATATTATAGTATTTATATGTAAAATCTGAAATTATAATGAATATAGGCACATCAAAGACCGAAACAATTTTAATAAATACAGGTGTATGACAAGGGTGCAGTTTATCACCTATCCTCTTTAATTTATATATTAATGGCATGATTCAAAATTGGAAAAGTAATGTTAATGTAGGTATAAGAATGGACCGTTTTAAAATATTAATGTTTTAATGTATGCTGACGATGTGGTTATTATTCAAGAAAATGAAAATAATTTGCAGTACTCTTTACTTCAATTAAATCAGTTATGCCAAGAATATAATTTTAAAATATCAAAAGAAAAAACGAAAATAATGGCATTTTGGGGAAGTGAACATATAAGATCAAAAATCATAATAGACAACAAACCTCTGGAACAAGTAACACATTTTAATTATTTGGGTTGTAACTTTACCACAAACACAAAATCTGAAAGAGACGTAAATATGAAACTGTCAAGATTCCAAATGATATGTGGAACTAGATACATAGAACATTAAAGAACAAAACAAGAAGAGATATTAAATTGAAGTTTTTTTAAAATATTGGTAGGTCCTGCATTACTTTATGGGAGTGAAACTTGGGTAATGACCAAAAAATTACAAAGTGGAATACAAAGTGTAGAAATGAACTTCCTTAGAAGAACAAAAGGCTGCACAAAAATGGATCGGATAAAGATTGAATATATAAGAACAGAGTTAAATGTATATATATATATATATATATATATATATATATATCCATCCATCCTTAGTAATTCTGCCCGAGGGCAGGTCCTTCACTGCAATCATAGCACTTTCATGCTATGCTTGCAGCTTTACTAGGGAATTGTAGGTGTGGTAGCTTCCCGTTAATTTCCACACCGATGAAGGATGATGATGATGGTGATAATGATAGGGATGATGATGATGGCCATATGATTTCGGGGACCGTTTGGGCCTTAAAGTTTTCCTGACATTTGTCTTACGAGTGAGGAAAAACCCCGATAAAAACCTCACCCAGAAAAACTGCCCCGACCGGGGATCGAATCCGGGCCCGCTGCGTGACAAGGCAGCACACAAGGAATATATAGAAAAATGGTTTAGACATGTAGAAAGAATGAATGTAACAAGATTACCAAAAGCAGCATTTAACTACAAACCAAGAGGTTCAAGAAATGTAGGAAGGCCAGTGAAAAGATGGACAGAACAACTGTGATGCGGAACAGGCAATTTGCCTAGCCCGTGAAACGAACAAGAAGAAGAAGTATTTATTATATATTTTAATACCCTATCAGCCGGAAAGTAGTGAGTTCAAGTCCCGATGTAATCAGGATTTTTAAACTCACTTAAATCTTCTGGCGGTATCATGGCTGAACCCTAACTCAAATGAGTACTAAACATATGTTCTGAGGGTAAAGGCGGGCGTCACGCAGGACTGACAACTAGGCTGACATCTATGCCGATTGTGGGGGAAGGTGAATGCCTTAAATTCCCTTACATCCCGAAGGGCCTCTTAAGGCCTGTAGTGGGATCACTTAGCTTCTTATATAATATATTTAAAACAGTATATATTTTTAATGCCACCACGTTGTCATTTCGGCATTCTGGTATTCACTCCAGGCATGGCGTTTATGTAACTAACTTCTGAGGTTGGGGCGCCTGGAATGCCGAATTACTCTGCCCCGATGATATATGATAGGTGGTGATGACGGTGGTAATGATGCGCCAGTAGAGGCCTTAATCCTAAATTTAATGAATTTGTTAATTATGATAATGATGACCAGATGAAGTTCGGGGACCGTTTGGGCCTTAAAGTTTCCGGACATTTATCTTACAGGTGAGGAAAAATCCCGAAAATAACCATCACCCAGGAATCTTGTCCCGAGCGGGGATCGAACCCGGGCCCGCTGCGTGACAAGGCAGCACTCTACCCTGATGACCACAGCGGTGGACTAATAATATTATATAATAACCCATTCATAATTTTTAGATCCCTTTTTATAATTCATTCTATTAATACTTCAGTCCAGTATTCTTTCTTTCTTCAGAATGTATAAACCTAGTATAAATCTGAATTGTAAGTTAGCCTATGTAGGCTAGGTTCTTGTCATATATTGTAAAGTATTTCTTACTTCAAAGGTACAGTGTGTTAAGTCCATTCTATCACTTTAAAATGTATGCATGCACATATTTAGTATTTCAGATCATTTTAAATGTACAAATAAAAAAATAATTCTACTTTATCATCATAATGTTTAATAACTTTGTGTTCTGGAAGAAAATAAAAGTATTAGATTTTTTATCCATAGTAAATATAATACTAACACTTACTATATGTAGTATGTGTTTAAAAAATATTACTTTTATTCCAATAATTATATATTATGGCGCATTGTTGGATCGTTTTTCAAATTATCGCCTTTGAATTTCGCGGGTGGTAGAGGAGTCCTTATAAGCCAGTAGGAGTTAGATTCGGGTCATGTGCAGCCAGCAAACGACAACTTGGCGTGATTTCTGGAGAAATCATTTTCCAGAAACATCGATTCCAGAAAGAATTAACTGTCGCATCTTCTGTTCTAGAGGGGCTCAGACTGGTCTTCCATATTGCTCCTACCGTTGCATATAAACGGAGATTCGTGTCGATACCGGTCAGTGCTTTCAAAGTGTGGACGAGTATACGTGACTGACTACTGTTCGCAATGTCGAGCATTGCCCACTGTGCTGCATACTGGAACTAGTTGTGTCTTGGCAGCAAATCAATAGTGGTTATCGTTAGAGGGTTTTAGTGTCTTAACCCTCGGGACTATACTTTCTTTTTTTTTTTTTTGTGACGGCAACAATGCGCCGTCCAGTGTGCAAATTCTGAGATGTGTTTATCTCTTAACGGCTGATTACTTTTGAAGCTTGAGTCCATTAACTCCTTAATAATTTAGTGTAAAGCGACTGAATGATACTAATGAAATAGAAATAACAAAAATAATAATTTTTACTAATCATTCACCCAATGGCTGTGGCTGGTAGCTGTGTTAGGCTCCGTGCTATTTGCTCCGTGTGACCTAATTAATTCTACAATTTATTTAAATTTTCGAGTATATTGTGTTTATTATTAAACTATACGTAACCTAAGTGTGAAGGAGAGTAGTGAAGCCGTAATAGAATGTAAGAATTGATTGATATAATAAGTTATGAAGGAAGATACTTTATTAACAGTAAAATATTTGTGAAGATTCAGCGAATTTTGTGAAATGATTAAAGTGAATTTGGAAATTTTGTAGTAACATCTATAAGTTAATTTAAAGAAATTCCGTCTGAATCCTACGCAACCTCTAGGCGTGACAACAAATTACCTCAAGTAAAGCACATACAGTAATCTTATTTCTCCTTTTCTCTCTGCACAGACAATTTTCGTCTGTCAGGTTCCTTCTTTGCGTGAGCTTCTTGTCTTCCTCCGTCCCATGTGGGTTATGCTCTGCCTCTCTTTCTACTTATTTCCAAATACGGATTCTATATTAGATGCTTTTTTATGTCTTCTCGTCCATGAAGGTTTGTCTGCCTTCCTTCTTACTTTCACATTAGATTTTCTTTAGTTAATTTTTTTATCTCTTCTCATAATGTAACCTTACCATATACGTTGCATTTCCTCAATTATTTAAGTTATATTTTCAGAAACTTCCGTTTTTTCTCAGAAAATAGTTTTTGTCCATGTTGAAATTCAGGCGATTCATCTTAGAAAATCTATTTCAGTAACCTGTTGTTGTTATTATTATTATTATTATTATTATTATTATTATTATTATTATTATTAAGGAGAAACATCTACAATCTACAATCAGGATATTGGATGGACCGAAAAAATAGGCTATTGGGAATCGGACGATGTCAAAGACATTAAACAACCGATGATAAATCTATCTATAATAATAATAATAATAATAATAATAATAATAATAATAATAATAATATTATCATTATTATTAAAAGAAAACAGATATAGAATTGAATTGATGGAAGAAGATGCGCAAGGTAGGAATTTTTGGAAGAATAAAATTACTTTACATTGAAGTAAGAACAACTGTAGTGTAAAAAACTACTAAAGTATTTAAATACTACACTAGCTGGCCCGGCGAACGTCGAATCGCGTTTAAATATTTTTACGTTAATTTTTCCGATGTTTTAATAGTTATCTGCTATTCGGGGCGGAAACAAATCCAACAAATCAGAGATCATAAAAATCGGTCCAGCCGTTCTTGAGTTATAAATAGTGTAACTAATCCGACTTTGTATATATATATATATATATATATATATATATATATATATATATATATAAAGAAGTCCGAGCTACGCGTTGCTGTGGATAAGGTATACGTTAAATTATGTTGTGGTAATCTAAGTGAGAAATCTAAATCAGAAAGTTTTTGTTTTACACAATTTTTTAATTCTGGTACGTTAACTACACCCGATATAAATATGGGTGGTGGTTTATGTGGAAGTGGTTTTGTTGATTGAGATGAATTTATGTTGTCTGCATTCTCAGTATCATCCATAAGTCTATCATAAGTATTACACACATTTATTGACGGAATATTTTGAGGAGGCTTGCCGATTTCATTATCTTTCGTTTTTTTCTACGAACTTGTTGGCAGTTTGGATTCTCATCATCATCAAGAAGTCTCTGTATAGTAATATCATCTTGTGATATATTATAGTCATCTTGTTTTTCATTTAATTGAGGCATCGAGATTGTTTCTGTAATATTAGGCATATTATTATAACTAACAGACTTACTTACAGTTCTGTTATTCCGTTCCTTAGGACCTTCGTATGTTTTTAAATTGACATTCTTCTTAAATGTAAGATTTATGTCACATAGGCCTATACCAATTTGGGGAAATTCACTTGATATCTTATTATCCATGGTCTCTAGAACTGATTCGCCATATTGTTCAATGTCCCTTCTCGGTCCAGTTAAATTTAAATTAAGTTACTGTCTTTCAGCCAGATTACTTAAAACTAATACTTACACACGGAATTAATATTATTATCAATATATTGAAAATAAAGTATACACAAACACACTTAAATTATGAAATAATATTTGTAATTCAATTGAAATTCGCGGTTGCAACAAAAAGCAGAGCCACCTGGTTAAATAATAAACCAATTACCTTACACAGCCATCTGTTAGAATTGTATGGAACTCACAGATAATTATAACTCTTTGTTAAATAATAAACAAATAATTTGCAATAAAAATAATGCGACTATAAATTTAGTTATAAACTTCCCTAAGTCTCAAGTTGGATCAAACTGCACACAGTGTGCAAAATTTTATTAAAATCGGTTGTGGTTTAGGATTCCATCGCCGACATACAATGTGGCACGTGATTTGTATATATTAAGATTAAGATATTATTTCAGAAATATGAATTTCGTATTTTATCAGTAAAAAATTGGGTGATTTTCTGAACGTCCTTTAATCGAAATTTTCTTTTTTTTTTCTTTTTTTTTTCAGTCACTTACATTATATATATTTTTTAAAGGAGAACTGTCCTATTGTATAATCCCATAAGCCGGAAGATCAGAGTGATGATTTCAGTTCCAATTTTTTTTCTTTGATGAATATATTGCTGCAAGTCAGTAGTCAGTATTGTTCGTCCCAGGTATTTTATTTGCTCGTTACCAACCACATCCGTTGAAAATATTATGAGTAGGGTGTATATATATGTGTGTGTATGTGTGTGTGTGTGTGTGTGTGTGTGCGCGCGCGCGCGTGTTTGCGTAGATTACGCTGATCAACAAAAAAATAAACTTTTCTTTGTCTCAGAAAGAAAAATATGTGAGTCTGATATTATTCTCCTGAATTCAAATATGATATCGGTTTTTCTCCATCACGCAAGGTTTCCGAGAGACAGGCATTTATAATTTCAAACACTTTTAATATTTTCTTCATTCGTAATTACACAATATTCGAACATTCGGGCTCACCTAAAAAGTAAGAAATGACGATTTTCTGCTATATTTCGCCTATGGAGCATTCCTCTTCATGGTCCAACAATAATCGGCCAGCAAATTAGGATACCGTTTGCCTTGATATCTCTTTTCCATAGCTGAAATCTTCTGATGAAAGTGTTCCTCGTGCTCATCGCTCACTGCGCCAAGATTTTCCAGGAAGAAAACTAGGTTTATTAAAACAATAATTATTTAAATCCATTAATTGAAATTGAAATAAAAAAAACTGTGTATGATGGAGAAATTCCGAATACATATTTGAAAACACGATAAAAAAACTTCATTAAATATTGGTACTCATGAGACAAAAATCATGTTGACCAGTGTTACATGAAAATAAAGTTGATTGAAAGGATATAGAAATTGGAGTCTAAATATTAATCTGAAAAAAAAGTAGATGTCATTAGGTATGGTTAAAATTGGCAATCACGAAGAAGATACATGTCACTGGATCCGAGGGTCGCAGGTTCAAAAAAAAAAAAGACAGACCGAAATATGTGTGCAATTTTTTTCGACACTTTGAAGCCGTGCTTACATTTATTACGTTCATGAATTGAAATGTTAGAAGAGCGTCGTTAAATATATATACTTAAGAAGGAATAAATGGAACCTACATTCTAAAATCTTACGCTTTGAATACAAGTCTTTATATTACATGCGAAATAATTAATTATGCACATAGTACTGTAAATTAAATGTATTCTGACAGAACTAAACATGTGTTTAGAATTTTCATCAATTTATTTCCATGCGAAAATATTAAGAAAATACAGTGTTAATTACGAAAAATAGGCCTACCTTTGTTTCGAATCAAGACTGCACAAAAATGTATGTTGTCCTTCCTTTGTTTAAAATGGTTAAATGGTCTATCGGCACTTCAATTCATTTTTTCACTATTTTTCGTACTTTCTTTTGGCCTAAAAACATGTCATCTTTCTTCTAAAATCATGCAAGAAACATTTTCCTCGGATTTTAAATGTATAGAATGGTCAAGGAGTTGTTATGCTACTCCGATGATGTGAGTGTTGATGATGATGACAATGATGCGCCAGGAGAGGGCTTAAACTAAGCTTAATCTAATTAGGCGAATATGTTATTGATGATAATGATGGCCAGATGGTGTTCGAGGATAGTTTTGGACCTTAAAGATTGCTGACATTTATCTTACAGGTGAGGAAATACCCGAAGAAACTTCACCCAGGAAATGTGTCCCGACCGGGGATCGAACCTAGGCCCGCTGTGTGACAAGACAGCACGCTACTATCACAGCGGTGCAAACACACAGATTACTGACTGCACCCTAACGATCGTAAGGCGATATGACCTAGAGGTCAAAGTGTCCAAAGGTATGAACTAAGTCAAAATGACCAAGTAATAATTAGAATTGCTTGTCTCCTATGAAACTTTTTTTTAATTAGTAAAACTCATAGTAAAACACCGTTGAGTTGTTAGTAACGATGTTAAAATTATAATATAAAATTATAAAATTATTTTTCTTATAGGTCCGTCCCTTCAACTTTTTAAAAATATTAACTGAAGTCCTTTTGGAACCAATGATATTAAACATAGGCTCAATTCTGGAAATGCGTGCTATTATGCATTACAGGGACTCTTGACGTCCCAACTCTTTTCAAAAAACATTAAAGTGAAAATATATAAAACTAATATTCTCTCAGTATATTATATGGATGCGAAACTTTAAGGTAGGAAATGAGATTACGAGTATTTGAGAATAAAGTTCTTAGGAAAATTTTTGGCCCAAAGAGAGGAACATACAGGTGAATGGAGAAGACTACAAACAGTGAACTTACATGGTCTTTTTAGTAAGCCAGATATAATGAGAACAGTTAAGTCTCGTAGACTGCGATGGGCAGGACATGTGACATGAATGGGGAGTGAAAGAGGTGCATGGAAGCTTCTTGTAGGAAACCCGGAGGGAAAACTCCCAGTTGGTAGACCAAGAATGAGGTGGGAGAAAAACATTAACTATGATTTGAGGGAAGTAGATTAAACAGGGGATCATTGGAAAACATTAGCTCAGGATAGGGATGTATGGAGAGCTTATGTCCGCGCGGCCATGAATCTCCGGATTCGATAGTGCCAGTGAGTTAGTTAATCCTCTTGGAACTAGTCCCGAAATGCCTATAGTTAATTAATATTTTTAAAAGGCCTAACTAGTTAATATCCGGCGTGCGTTGCTACGCCTAAATAAGTTTAATATGTGTTCTTATTTTTGGTACAAAGACATACACTGAGACGAACCAAACATGGCAGTTGCTATAGTCAATTTTTATTTTCGGATTTCAGATTAACCTCCACTACTAACGATCGGATTTCGCTGATTTTATAATAGTACCTACCTCGGTATATTTTAATGTCATATACTGAGTTTTGTAGTGAAACATCGAAAATTGCGAACGCTAGAGCGATTTTTAAAATTTTATTTTAAATTTTATTTTAAGGTGAACTTCTACAACTAATGGTTTTAGAGCATAATCGATGGCGGATAAACACTCACCGTACGTGAAAATGTTTATGTACAAATTTTCGAAGTAATCAGTGAAGAACTCTCAGAGATTTAATATTTTGAACAAACGAACATTTATATTTTTTTATTTATATGCTTTTTTTCAGCATTAAGCTATCTGCATTGCAATCCCCCGGATCGCTATATGTCTCAGTTTAATAATTTGTTACAGTCCAGACCTGAATATCATTGGGTCCGTGACGTACAACTCACTACTTTTTTCAACTTATTTTTTCCAGTGGATCTCATGCTATGTTTGGAATAGTAGGTGACTCAATATCACATCGTCAAATAATATATCTTGCCAGTAGATAAGCTAATTGGAAGGGACTGTATTTTGAGGCATTCTTACTTCTTTTAAGAATTGTCACCTTGAGCTGCATTTCTGCCAAATACTCGTACTCCAAATCTATCTCGATTCCGTATGTGAGTGCCAGTAGTATATTTGTTTTGAACACACTCATTACTATTTTCGGGGCACGCCGTAGCGTAGAGGTTAAGGCACTGCGCCTCAAGCCGGAAGATCGAGAGTTCGAGTCCCAGTGGGTCAGGATTTTTAAACTGACCCAAACCTTCTGGCGGCACTATGGCCCTAGGGTCGACTCGGCCTCTAACGGAAATGGGTACCAGATACTTGTTCTGGGGTAAAGGCGGTCGTCACACAGGGCTGACAACCCGGCTAACATCAAGTGCCGATTGTCCAGAAAATGTGGGAGCCTTAACCTCCTACTACCCCAAGGGCCTCCTGAGGCCTGTAGTGGGATCACTTCACTCACAGAATCTGCTGTATGTTACAACTTCTTCAGTATAACTCGACTCGACCATCTTCCAAATCGGAAAAAATGAGATGACGTAATCATATTACATTCCATAGTAGTGAAAATGTGGCCTAGTACACTCACGTTAAATTCATGAGTAGAGTGAAGGAATTTTAAGAAATTTCATGTTTTAAACTATTAGTCAGAGTGCGCTAAAACTAAGTATCTTTACATTTGATGATCTGTAGAATCAAATAAGACAATAACTTTTTTCATATTTCATAATACTCCTATTTTGGCAAAATGTTAATATATTAGTGAAAATTTCATATTCCTTCATATTTTTCAACTTTCAAATTAAAGTTTTTTTTTCAATAAAAGTTCTAGGAATTCATTAAATTATTTTTTAAATGACTGTATTTATGTATTTTTTGCGTGATAGTGCGCTTTATCATACAGCAATGACGACCGTGATTGAAAGTTCAACTTCCTACAACTTAAATAACTATACTGTAATATTACATATTACAAAACGCGTGAGAGAAGTGAAACCACTGTCTTCTATGTATTGTACATACAATTTATATACAAAAAATATCCAGAAGGTAGTATTAATATACATTATATGAAACAAATCACTGCATTTCAAATGAACTGAATTTTATTTGAAACAATATACAACAATAAATATGTACTTGCCGCCATTTTATGACTAATATTCGTCTCACGGCCTCCTGTAGTTTCAACTAATAAACATTGCTCACACTGTTGACGTTAGTCAATTCTTTATGATTAACGCACATATTTTCAACAAATATATTATTTTACTATTATTTATTATTTTGAAAACACCATCGCGCAAAAAAAAATGTATAACGGACGTTTGTAAAGTGTTTTAGAGAATCTCGGGAATTAAAAACCTCGCTCTCGCTCGGTTTTTAAACATTTTCCTCGATTCTGTAAAAACCACTTCCTAACCTTGCATCGTAATATACTATTTGACAATGTAATATGGTCCATCCATCCATAGTAATTCTGCCCGAAGGCACGTCCTTCACTGCAATCATAGCATTTTCATGCTATGCTTGCAGCTTTACTAGGGAATTGTAGGTGTGGTAGCTTCCCGTTGCTTTCTACACCGGTGAAGGATGATGATGATGATGATGATGGTCATATGATTTCGGGGACCGTTTGGGCCTTAAAGTTTTCGTGGCATTTGTCTTACAGGTGAGGAAAAATCCCGATAAGATCCTCACCCAGAAAAACTGCCCCGACCGGGGATCGAACCCGGCCCTCTGCGTGACAAGGCAGCACGCTACCTCGAGACCACAGCGGTGGACTGTAATATGGTAGACAAGTGAAAATCCTTTAGTATCCGTTCTGAACAAGATAAATAGATTTTATAAAATCATATAATTGGATGAGGAGTCACGGAGTGACCAAGTTAGATGGAGGTTTTTGTCCCCCAGAATAAGAACATGAGCCCAGATGAATAAAATTGAAGAACAATGTTGGAATATTCTGTATATCTTGGGGTTGTGGCATGTTGAAGTTCCCATCTTTCTAGACAATAGGAACAATATGTTCGCCGGGTTGTCGGGTCTGCCCATTTATGCCCAGGACATGCATCTAGTACTCATGCACATTAGGAGCTGAGTCGACCCCAGGGCCACAATGCCACCAGAAGGTCTGGTTACTCTAAAAATCTTGACCATATCGAGACTCAAACCCACGATTTTGTTGTTTGTAGGACGTTTCCTTATACAACTACGTTATGGCGTGATCCATTAAAATTGTTTCAATTCATGAACATGATATTTTATATTGGGTCAGAATTAATGAAAAAGATAATTGAATTGAAATACAGTGAACATCTTGCTTTTTGAGCCATAAATGAGGTCTGCACATCTAATTTATGTGCTGTTATGTACACTTATAAGTTATAAAGGTCCTATGTATATAAATATATGTCAAAATTTAGAAAATAGTGGGTTCATAATATTTTGGGTCATAATTTTCATATTTTTCATATTTCGTTTTTACGATTTCATATTTTTTATATAATTTTCTTCATATGATTCTTCGCTCTAGTCATGAGGTTTGAGTTCCTATATATATTTTTTTATAATTTGCATTTTTTTATCTAACATTATTTATTGGTATACTGTATATTGAAACATTTCATAGTAGTCAGAATGTTAATTGTTTTAATAATATATTCCAAAAATAGCGTGATTTAACGATATAGGATATATTGCCTTAAATTTACGGTAGATGTCACAATAGAGGGAAAATAAACATGTTACAGGCTGAGATGTTATGAAGACAGTCGATAAAAATCAAAATAGTTTGTAACCTGTGGTCCGTTGTAACATGAACATAAAGTCACAATTTGTTTTGAGGTCTAATCAAATTTTTACATGATCAGAATGATGAATTTGGTGCGAACTTTACGGAGATAAGCGTGACATATGTGCATTAAATTACAAACCCCTCCGCAGTACATATGTTGAGAAGGCATGTGGTACTGTAGATAATGATTCGTCCGTCGAATGGAGACGTTAAACCTGGCACCTCCCTTGGTGCTTTTCGATAGTAATAGGCTACATGCCGGCACCGGGTTTCACCTTCACCCTTTTCTTCAACATCATGCCTCATACAACACAAACATAAACACATACTTATCGTACATTCCTCTCTGTACACAATTGAAGAATACATCAACGTTATGTGGTCTGCCGAAGTGGTTCGTAAATTGAAAATAGACAATATTAACACCTTCTGTCCGTCCAGCGCGGAATATGAAGCACGTAAATGCAGTGGGTGGCATTAGAACACACACACACACACACACGCGCGCGCGCGCGCGTCTCGCTAATACATTCCTAAAGAGTGGATTAATTATTATGAAATACACATTTGATTATGTTGTATCTTATTTTTCCCTTAATATTTTAATAAGAGAAAAAATGAAAGTTAAAAAATTCCATATAGGTTACATCAACACAGTACAGTTATAATGCTTTGACCTTATGCTAACAGGAAGAAGGAAAAGAGTTAGTCCGTACCTAGCCTTTATCCATGGAGAATAATTAAAACATGAGAAACATTGTTTGATAAAATACACAACACAGAAATTAGGGACAAATGTCATATTCAAGATATAAACAAATTTATTATAGATAGACGAAAATATTGAAAAAAGAATGGAAGACAACCGGCTTGCAAAAAGTGCTAAAGAAGATAGACCAATGGACGGGAGAGAAGAACAAGAGAAAGACTAGCCAACAGATGGATAGACAGTGAATGCACATCCAATACGTCTTCATCCGAGGAGTGATTTTGGAAATAAACAGGATGAAAATCCTACAAATTATGATTAAGAAGAAGAAGAGAATAAGGAGATTAGAGAAAAGAGATTAGGTAAATACAGATGAGTGAAGATGAATATAAGTTCTTGAAATATATAAGGAAGATAAAAAAAACATTGTAAACCCTAAATTGGAAAATAGAATGGAAATGAAGTATGTAATTAATTTTATAATTCGTTAAAATGTATTATTTTATTATTGTTATTATTATTATTAACTATCATTTTCATATTCATTAACATTATTATATTCGTTAACATTAACAACATCATCATCAACATTATCATTATAATCATCACCATCATAATTATTGTTATAATAACTCAATATTTTTAAATTCATTCTGAACCACCGTTGAAATGACTACATAAAAAGTTAAAATAATAAAACATATAACTGAGATCTCAGCCGTCCTCAACAAAGTAAATTTCATTAAAATATCGAAGGCCTTTCGAAATATTTTCCATCATCAGCATTTTACTTTATGAGGACGACTGAGTTCTCAGGTACATGTTTTATTATTTTAACATTTCGTTAACACTAATTTAAAATCCTTAATAGTGCCTACCCGTACCGGATGTTCCAATTTTTTTAAATTCTATTCACAGGAACTGAAAATATTTGTTTCAGTATTATGTCAAAGTTGAAAGAATTGTAACATATTTCAAATATATTAAACAGAAACAGAAATAATTAAATTAATAAATATAATCAATGTTCTCTAAAGTATCTACTGTAGAATCACAAATTTAGTTCTGCAAAAGTTACTGATTAGGCAGTCTGTTGTATCCAGTTCATACATTAAACTCTCACTCAGCCAATATCCAATCTCATTTCCATTGAATGAGGATCATGTAAATTAATTTCTCCTCCTGCCTGCCCCCTGTCTGACATCCATGTTTACCTGTTTCCAGTACACTCCACACCAAACTACAATAAACGACACACTACAAATATTAACGCTCAAGTTAATTTGACAGTGAACATGCCCTAAGGACACAAGTGTCCAAATCTCGAACAGTGACTAGTCAGAAGGCTACAGGATATAGGCCCTAATACCAAATTACATTTTTTCACCAATGATTCCTACTTTCAACACGTCTTTTAAAATAAATAATAAATAAGTTTATATATATATATATATATATATATATATATATATATATATATATATCTTAATATATAAAAATTTCGTGTCACGTTGTTTGTCCGCGATGGAATCCTAAACTACTGAACCGATTTTAATAAAATTTTGCACACTGTGTGCAGTTTGATCCAACTTGAGACTTAGGGTACTTTATAACTAAATTTATAATCGCATTATTTTTTTATTGCAAATTATTTATTTATTATTTAACAAAGAGTTATAACTATCTGTGAGTTCCATACGATTCTAACAGATGGCGGTGTAATTATCTGTGAGTTCCATACGATTCTAACAGATGGCGGTGTAATTATCTGTGAGTTCCATACGATTCTAATACATGGCGGTGTAAGGTAATTTGGTAAGGTAATTGGTTTATTATTTAACAAAGAGATCCAGATGGCTGTGTTTTTTGTTGCAACCGCGAATTTCAATTGAATTACAAATATTGATTATTTCATAATTTAAGTGTGTTCAGTGTTTATTTTATATTAAATACTATTAATTTCGTGTGTAAGTATTAGTTTTAAGTAATTTGGCTGAAAGTCAGCAACTTAATGTATATTTTTAACGTATACCTTAGCCACAGCAACGCGTGGCTGGGACTTCTAGTGTATATATATATATATACATACACAGAGTGTAAATTAATTGTACCGCATAAATTTAACTGCTCATAGAGGGTATTATATGAGTAATTTGAGATAGGGAACCAATAGTCTACGAGGGAAATTGGGCGAATTATAGGGAATCAAAGTAATCGACAATTAATACAGATAAATCAACAGGAGGGCAAAGTAAGAGAGAAAATTATACTACAATAACTTCAGATCTTAGTATTAATTCCGAAATCCTGACTTCTAATAATTCATCAACATTGTTTATGAAATATTGGGTTATCAAATTCCTTAAAATGTCGAACTTAGCAGATGATTGCACGCCACTGTACTGGTTAAAGTAGAATCGGTACAACGTGAGCTTTACCTCAGAGTGAAACAGGCTAAATATGTATAGCTAACTTGTGCCTTAATGGTTAACGCGATGGATTTGAGATTCGAACACTGATAGTTCAAATCACGGCAGGCCATTTTCCTTTTCTTTCCTTCTTTTTTCCTTTTCTTCTTTCTTCTTTCTTTCCTTCGTTGCGCGTGTACTGTGATATGTTGACACTGAAATTTGTTCAGTACAGACATGCGCAAAATACCTATTCCCGTATTGATTATAACAATATCTTATTAGAAGTTACTTCAGTACCAGTCGCATTACATGAAATCATCATGGAACATTTTTACAGTTATGCTGAACTTACCGAAAAGCATCTGATTTATGGTGCAGCACAAGGCAATGGTGCAAGAGCTGCTGCCATGTTCGCGTAGCGGTATCCGAATAGATGCCAAATCATCACCGAACAACCTTCGAGTTGGTTGATAGGCGTTTGCGGGAGCATGGGACGTTGGAGGTAAACCCAGCAGACGCCGCTGAAAGACGTACGCGCCGCATTGCAGAATTCTAAGAAAATGTTCTTCATAGAGTGGAAGATGATCCTTCTACTAGTACTCGTGCTATGGCTCTCGTGTAATGGGCACGAACAATCAAACCATATGGAAAGTCCTGCACGAAGACCAGCTCTATCCCTTTCATCAGCAAAAAGTACAAGCCTTCGCTCAACGGATACAATTTTGTAATTGGGGTTTGCTCTTCTTTTCCTTGGTGTTATTCATTGATAAGGCAACATTAATTACGGATGGGGTTGTTCTGAACTCAAAGAACAGTCTTATGTGGGATTATGAAACTCCTCATATCATCTTCGAGGGGGGTCACCAGCAGGGATTTTCGGTGAACGCATGTGTAGGCGTAATTTCTGACCACATTATTAGCCCCTACCTTTTTCCCCAGAGATTAAATGGCGTCATTTATAAAACTTTTTAGAGCACGTCCTACCAAAATTGTTAGAAGGAGTTCCTCTTCATATCAGGCTCCTTCCCATTTCTGCCTGAGTGCGCGAAATCATTTGGATGAAGTGTATCCTGGCCGCTGGATACAGGAAGAGGTAGTTCAACTGTAGTGTGGCCACCTGGCTCTCCAGATCTCTGTCCACTTGTTATTTTTGTGGGGACACCTGAAAACACTGGTGTATGCGACCGCTGTTGATACAGATAACTGTTAGTTGCACGCATAATCGCAGCATCTGATGTGATCCGCGAGACACCTGGTATCTTGAACGGGGCACGAGAATCCTTTAGTCGCCGCAGTCGTCTGTGTTGTGAGAATGGGGGTGGCCAATTTGAACAATTTCTCTAATGAAACTGCAGGTGCTTTACTTTTTTTTCTTGTTTACTTAAATGTATTGTTTTTATTTCCCATTAACATTATGTATGACATGTGTGCATACACTATACCTCTTCATGTTATTACTCTTGTGATCACTGCACTATCATTTATTTAAGTACGTAACTACTGCACAGTACAATTACACATTTTATTTGCGAACCCTATTATATTCTACAGTATTATTATTACAACCTTTCAAACATTTGTCTGTACAATACGTATGTATATAGTTTTGTATGTACTGCGCCGACATTCCAATACCGTATTCTGTAAAATAATGAATAAAAAAGTAAACCAGAAGTAAATCTACGTACGTAACTAATTTACAGGACATACATAATAAAGGAAGAAGGGGAAAAAATGTACACATAATGTACGTAGTTTCGAACGTGATGCATCAATCTTACGCTTGCGTGCGTCGGTAGAAAGACTGATAAAACCACTGGGATAAAGGCGCATGCTTGTTGCAAGTTACAGTCTCTGTATCATATAATTTACATTTTAATTTGAAGTAATCAGTGGCGTGCCATCCATTTACAAATTGAATCATAACTCGGACATTTTTTCGTAGACCATTAGTTCATTATCTCAAATTAATTATTTAATACCCACCTATACGTAGTTAAATTTGTACAGTATAATTCATTTTTACTCTGTATATGCTATTTATGTTTTGGTCACAGTCTCAAATTCTAAATGCTGTACCCTAAATTGTAGTAGCAGCAGTAGTATTGTAGTTTTTTTTTGGCTACATTTCCATCTTCCCTTCTCAAAACATGTCCAATTTATTTCCATTTTCTTTGTTTAATTACCTTAAAAATTGGCGAAACACAAATTTCTCGTGTTAGTTATTTAAATGTGTCGGACAGCAATGAAAACATAATGCGTAAATGTATTATTGTATATTGTGTAATTGGACATATTTAAGTAATTTATACTCATCCGTTTTTATATTTTTTTACTAAATAAATTAAAACGATTTATCTTATAGAATAACGTACACTAAAATTAAAACTAATAATAAAATATATATACATAGGAAGAAAAGCTCCTATTCTGTACATAAAAAATACAAGGAAAGTAATAAAATGTATTGAATTAATCTATCAGTTATATATAAGTTATCAGTGTATAATATTTATAAATATTTAAATTATTTTAATAAAATAAAAAATTGTTTAAATAATACTATTACTGAGATGATTCCTTTAGTTAATAAAAATGTCTTGAGTTCGATTCTGAAAGATGTTACAGCTTATCAGTCGTAATTACACTTGGTGGACCTCATGTTTAATTACAGGTTAATTAACGTGTAACAAGGTCGATATTGAGGAGAGACATGATTGCACTACAAAATACAATGTTAACATTTTCTCGTTATAGACTCTATATTGTATTGTTCATCATCATCATCATCATTAGCACAACAACCCTGCCTGGGGCAAGGCTTCCTTCAGAATTTTTCAGTTAAATTCTGTATAGGCTTCTTAGCAGTAAGATTTTTACAGGATAGGACCTGGGGAATCAGGTGATTTAATTTTGGGTTTCCGTCCCCTAGATAAGTTGCTTTCACTACAACTGCAGAGTCTGATCTACCCTTTGCTTTTCTGTCGGTGGGAGCTCCCTTAGCCTTTGAAGATCCCTCTTCACCGCAAGGCAGCGGTTCTCTCTAGAATTTAGGGGGATGCCGTACCGTAGATCTCCTACTTCGCCATATCCGCCGTTAAGATCTTCACCGTAACTCTGGCTACCTAGGGGCCCTCACGTGGTACAATCAGTCGGTGCCAACTGAATCCCGGTTTTTTAAGAGGTGTTATTTCTCTATCATTCCAGTCTTGGTGCTGGCATGTGACAAATAGAGCCTGACTTCCACTTGGGCCCAGATTGGCGGAGTTTTGTATTATACTGATATCCAACGAATTCTACATTGCCATAATCGTTGGTTAACATTGAGTATAAAATCTACTGTATAATATATTATTTAAAAAGAACATAAAACACTTCAAACTATTATTTGCTATACAAAATATTTAATTTGTACATAAATAACTTTTTTTTTAAATTTATATAACATACTTAAATATACTTTTTGTCCAATATCACCAGATAGTCTTAGAACATTTTTGGCTCTCTCTCCTGAATTGTAACCTGCTTTTGAGGTTGGGACGCCTGGTAGCGGAGTTACATTACTCGATCATGTGATAGATAATGAATGATAAAGAAGCACCAGGAGAGTCCTATATATATATATATATATATATATCCATAGTAATTCTGCCCGAAGGCAGGTCCTTCAGTGCAATTTCACATTTTCATGTTATGCTTGCAACTTTACTAGGGAATTGTAGGTGTGATAGCTTCCCGTTGCTTTCTACACCGGTGAAGGATGATGATGGTGATAAGGATGATGATGATGAACATATGATTTCGGGGACCGTTTGGGCCTTAAAGTTTTCCTGACATTTGTCTTATAGGTGAGGAAAAACCCCGATAAAAACGTCGCCCAGAAAAACTGCCCCGACCGGGGATCGAACCCGGGCCTGTTGCGTGACAAGGCAGCACGCTACCTCGACACCACAGCGGTGGACATATATATATACATATTCTTAAAGCGCGAAAATGTATTTTCAAATCTTCTATATGATACGACTACCCCATAGTTGTAGGCCTACAAGCCCATTTATTATTCATATTTTACTCGTTTAAAATTTTGAAATTATTCGAAACGATATATATATATATATATATATATATATATATATATATATGATATGAAAAGAAAAATGACTGCTTGAGTCGGGATTTGAACCCGAGTCTCTAAACTCTGTAATATTTTATACAAATGTAACAATTTTATTACTTTTAAATATTCCTACTGTTAAATGTTGTATATTTATTATATGTGCTCAACATATCAGCTACTTAAAATATATAATTCTTATATTTTAGAAATTTTTTATTCAATAATACGACTTAGGGGCTATTTATAATTTTTTATTCATGACATATATTCTTATCGCACTGGAAGAATTTGTAAATTACGTGTAACTTTCTCACACTCTGGAAAGTGAAATCCATTTATTTTATAAACACAATATGATTAAGTAACTCAAAAAAATGGTCTACTTAAATTAGAGGTTTTATATGATATTTGCTGCCTTGTCATCCAGCGGGCCCGGGTTCGATCCCCGGTCGGGGCAGTTTTTCTGCTGTGAGATTTTTATCGGGGTTTTTCCTCACCTGTAAGACAAATGTCAGGAAAACTTTAAGGCCCAAACGGTCCCCGAAA
This sequence comes from Diploptera punctata, assembly GCA_030220185.1. NCBI lineage: Eukaryota > Metazoa > Arthropoda > Insecta > Blattodea > Blaberidae > Diploptera > Diploptera punctata. The sequence continues at coordinate 69,735 of JASPKZ010008304.1, forward strand.
TCAAATGGCCATCATCCTTATCGTCATCATCCTTATCATCATCATCATTATCATCATTATCATCATCATCATCCTCCTCCTCCTTCACCGGTGTGGAAAGCAACGGGAAGCTACCACACACACAATTCCCTAGTAAAGCTGCAAGCGTAGCATGAAAATGCTATGATTGCAGTGAAGGACCTGCCCTCGGGCAGAATTACTATGGATGGATGGATGGATGGATGGATGGATATGATATATGTCTCAAAAGTTAAATTAATTTAAGTAATAATCTACGCTTTTATGGTTCATGTCAGTACTTAGAGTAGGTTTTAATTACTTATATCGAATTCACTGTCTTTATTACACGGTTTAGGTGTAAATACTGTATTTTATTTTGAGCAATATTCGTACTTTTTGCTTTAATATGACTACAATAAACACGAAATATTTTTATTTCTATTTTCACTACTGTAAATATGAACAAAAACCCCAGAAAATATCATAGACCTACTGCATAAAAGTTTAAATAGTTTGGAATGATAATTAAAAGTGATCCACTACAGACCTTAGGAGAGCTTGGAGTAGTGCCAAATGTTAACCAAGTAGCCAGCTCACCTTTACCCTCAGAACATAATTTTTTTCTCATTTCCGCTAAAGGCTGAGTCGGTCCCAGCGGCATGGCTTCGTCAGTAGGTTTAAGCAAATTTAAAAATCTTGCCCCTATCGAGAATCGAACCAGCCCTTGTGGCTTAAACCGTATTACTTTAATCAGGCTACACTACAGCGTTAACCCCTTGGAAGATTAATAGCCTACTGTATGGATAGTAGTGATGAATAGGTAGGTAGGCCTACTAAATAAAAGAAAAAATATAATACAGATTTAAATAGTGCGGAGCAACATTTTCTTCCTCGCATAAATATCAAATATATAGGCACGGGTAAACTGCGTCCCGATCTTAGAAAAAAAAACTGTAAATTGTGTCCCGGGTTGAAAAAGAGTAGTAAGTAAATTGGATCCGGGTCTACAAAGAGTAGTATTAGGTAAACTGGATCCTAGCATATTAGTATTACCCAAGGAGCATCGCATGGAGATTGGCTGGATGAATCCCTAAATTTAGGCCCAAAACTAAAATTTTAAAACTCACCGATTTTACAAATTCGAATGTACCAATTCGTCCCGTTGCCAACAGTGTTATTTTTCAGCAATAAACTATTCCTTCTTTTAGCCTATTACGCTAAACTTCTACTTAAATGCAAACATCGGAATGAAAATCTTCCAATACGCCAACGAAGCTAAAAAGTTATGGTTATTTAATGTTTTGTTCACTTCATTGATGTATTTATTTCTTCAAATATCAATGCATTTCTATTTTTAACAAATTAATAATACCGAACAAAATTAACAACCAACACAGGTAAGAAAATTAGAGAATACCTGGATTCAGGACCCAATTTATAGACCACATAGGGATCTCAAATTGACCTCGACTCAATTTACTTAGGTCCAAATATATAACTGAACCCATAGACATGTCCGTTTTCAGTGGTAATAAATTTTTGAGATTCTAATATGAATGTAGTGAGTTTCTATTACAAATTACTTCTTTTAATATAGGCCCTGTTAGATTTTTAAAATACCATAAAAGTCTTTAAGATTAAATAATCCCACACAAATTTCATTCGAATAAATTTTATAAAGTTACGAATTTATTGACGACTGTAACATTTTTCTCTGATGAAGGAAGTGATTTTTTTATATAAGCCCTAATTTTAAGATAAAAATTATGTTCTTATGTTAATAAAATTATGTTTATGAGAGAAGTGAAAACTGATAGGCCCAGCTGCGATATTGAAATAATGTGTGTGTCACTTCCAAAGCAACGGTTACTGATAATTTGTATTAATACTGTTACACAATGTACATACAAATGCTGCAAACATTACATAATGTATTAAAATACTGTAGTTCTACTTTTTTAATTAACATCGACCTAATTACAACATTTAAAAACTGTTTTAAACTGGATAATTCCTAGTGGACATTATCCAATACTGGGGTAAGCTTAGTCACACAAAATGATACAATGTGGGTGTGTATATCTATCTCTTGAAAAAAAAATGATGGCGCACAGATAATTTTTAAGTCCCCAGAAAAAGGCGCTGCATATGATCAGAGAACAGTCACTGTCGGCATAAATGACAAAGACTCAAAAATCATTCCTGAAATATACTTTCATATGTGCAAAGTGTACTTCATTTCACACAAATAAGCCTGTTGCATATTATTGACCACGGTGACAATACAAATCAGGAATCATGTTTAAATTATTTTCTCAAATACCATTTTGTGAGTGTTAGTGGACCAAGACAAGTGTTATTTAGTTGTTCGACGAGCAAGGGAGAAGATCCAAAAAAAATAAAAACTATATAATTAAATAAATATAAAAGTCCTAACAGCAGGATGATAACATGAGACCGCTAGCTTGAAAATAGACATTTCCACTGCTACAGAATAACCATTCTGTGTCAGAAATGGTCTGCATGATGCGATACAATGTACAAGAGTTACTTGTATCATGAAATAATTAGTAACCTGGTTTAAACTGATCAGGTGTGATTTACAGTAATTGTGAAAATATAACCATCTCGTTACGAAATAATGGGATCTTAGAATCGTTATTAATTTTATACATTTCACTCTCCAACGTTGAACAAATCCTCAGGTGATGAGTATAAGTCCTTTCTCTTCGTAAAAAAATTAATAGCGATAACATGTAGGAACTAGAAAAATTACCGGCGTAATTATAAAAGTTCCTACGTAACCAGAATAGAATCTAGACCGCAACGTCGAAAGTCAGAATCTTATTAAATTCTATACTGAAAAAAATATTCGAATATTTCACAAAGAAAGACGCCGTCGCCCTATTTGAAACCAAAAGAAACACCACACTCATCTTTCCATTTTTATTGCCCTTCTATTATCAATAACAATCATTATAAGAGTCACGCTTCAAATCTCGAAATTTACACCATTAAGAAATGTGCCATAAATAGATCTCAAAGGCTGTACGCGTAGCTTGAGTTTTCATAAATGACCAGTTTAATATATTTTATATGCACTAAAGTGAATACATTTTAAATCTAATTTTACTTACCGCACAAGCAGTCGGTAGCCTACCTGTGTGATGAAGTGGTACAATTTCAAACTTTAGCATCAGAACGGTCGACAGTCCTGAATAATTTATAAAATATATTTTATGAATTAATATAATTGTGTAAAATGTAATGCATCTAAGAAAATGAAAAAGAAAACTTCACATTAGATTTTAAAATGGCAAGACTAATTGTTAATTCTTAGATGTAATGTTTATGTTTATTTATGTTGGTGGATATGCCATTGTTTTACGCGTCTTCGCCATTGCTATGCAGTAGCGAATTCGAATGTAATTTTTCGATTTTATTGTGCAGTTGTTTACATTAGAATTTCCATCTGTTTACTTTTGGTTACATTGTTTGCATCAGACCGACCTTATTGTGTATTGTTTATTGATTTATGAATGCTGTCGGTCCGATTGCTAGTCAGTTGTGTAATTTATTTTTACTCATGTTTTATGTTTTTTTTTCTCAAACCTTAATTAAGAAGGTCGAGCTCTCTCTTAAGCAAGTTCTCTATAGACGATCGACTAGGTAGGTCGAGCTCACTCTTAAAATTAAGTTTTGTCTCGACCCTCAACTTGGAAGGTTGAGCTATCTCCACAAGTTAGTTATGTTCTATTTCTATTCTCTATATGAGCAGTAGACTTATGTTGAAGTTATATTCTATTTCAACTCTCTATCTGAGTAGTATCCTTATCTCAAGTAAAAGTTCCAGCATCTGTGGAATACGTGATCATTTTCAGATTATCAATTTTTCTATGTATTGGAGCAGCCGCCAGACTTCAACTTTCGCTGTGCGAATTGGAAATCACAGTGACCACTACAACAGGACATCGTATCCGAATAGAAATTGAACAGATCGTGAAAAATGTATAATTTGTTGAATCCAACACTAATATAACACTTACACAGTTCAGTTCAGAAATATAGTTTTGCATTTTCTGTAGAAGACGTCATGCACCATTTGTATGTATAATACACGCATGAAGGAAGGTGCATTATACTTGGTCAAAATTTCGCTTCAAAAATTATAACCTTATAGTGATTAAAATTTCTTATTTCTGCCGGAACACAAAACTTCAGAACATAAAACGTTATTATAGTGTTCATATTATAGTATTACAACAAATTATATTTTTATATTTTTTGTACATTATAAAAGTAAGTTATAAGGTAACAACTTCCTTGTTGGAAACTGTAGCTTTTCTGCACTTATTCAGTAATCCCTTTAGTTTATTACTGTTTGTTACTTATGGGAATTCTGTAGAGAATGTATTCTTACTAGGTGTGTTTCTGTTTTAAATTATGTTGTCGACTTATTAAAAAATTTACGATATTTCCTCCTGTACATTTATCTTTGCGATGTTTCTCTTTCTGTGAATTACAGTAAGTAATTTTCTATGTTTGGTGAATGGAGAATACTAAATAAAAATTAGTTACGTGATCTATATTGAAAGTCAGATGTAATAAGAACAGTAAGTCTTGTAGATTTTGCGATGGGCAGGACATGCGACACGAATGACAAAATGGAATATGGAAATGTAAGAAACCCTTTGTAGGAAAATCGGAGGGAAAGTGTCTAAAAATGAGATGGGGTAAAATATTAACCATGATTTGAGGGAAGATCCACCGCTGTGGTCTCGTGATAGGGTCGCAGAGGGGGCCGGGTTCGATCTCCGGTCGGGAAAAGTTCTTTGGGTGATTTTATTTTCTGCGTTTTTTTCTCATTTGTATGACAAATGTCTTACTGTAACGCTCAAATGGTCCCCGAACATCATCTGACCATCACAATCATCATTAACATACTCGCCATGTTTAGTATGAATGTGTATGCAAATGGTGTGTTTCGTCTCCACTGTAAGGTCCGGGTGGCGTGTGGCATATAAAAAGTACCTATAAAATGAGAGATTAAAATAAGTTGATTGAATGGAATTTGAGGGAGGTTTATTATACAGGAGATGAGATAGGGATGTATGGAGAGCTTATATCCGCGCGGCCATGAAACTAAGGGTTCGATAGTGTCAGTGAGTGAGTGAATGAATTAGTTGGTTAGTGTTTTCCATAAATTGACCGGCTTCAATTACGCGTTATGTTTCTGGATGTGTCTTCTGCATTTTTCATTAAAACC
>JASPKZ010008304.1:80000-81317 GCA_030220185.1 Diploptera punctata
AACATTCCACCAGAAACATAACATTATATTGAAAACCGACATTACTTACTAGATAATACAATGTATGTAGCCTACTACCGTATGAGTAAATACATGAGTAAAGTTACTCATAGTAAATTGATGTGTGAATAGTAAAGCAGTTTTGTTGAGACCTTCCATAAGTTGAGCAACATCATATGACGTAACTAATTTCTACATATGATTAAGTCACTTGAGAGAACTATATGAGCAACCAGTTTCCTCTGTTGCTCTCCGAGAACAGTTTCGATCATTTGAGGTACACAAGGCTTTATTAAAGTCTTAAAAATAAAGAGATGCTTCATTTTCTTACCAGCAAGAGAATTGCAAGAAGCTTCATGTAGTCGCTCTTGAGAAGATACAAAATATAACTTCTGTAATGTACCTGATGATGCGACTCAAATTCTATTGTGTTTAAGTGTATTTTTACTTAAATATTTCTGGACTTTGGCATGCCTTATTACTGTTGCAAAGATTTTTTATTCTAGAGACATAAGAAACACTGCAGTTTTTAAATTTGATCGCGGCTAACGTAGCATATTAAACTATATATAACATATCATAGTACTTACTTTTTCGAATTTCTTTAGGATGCAGCTGAAGCAAATATTCTATTTAGCTAACAATGTTGATTAAATATTATAATTTAAATTATTAAATTTAAAACATCTTGTAAAAATTAATTATTGCAATCATGAAGATTTACATTTAATTAAAATTAAATACTAACATCATCATCAGCAGCAGCATATTCATGGATTTAGCCTGACGAGTCTTTTCCGGTCTCATTCTTATAACATAGTTGAGCCTATCTTGACTTCGGCATACCAACCTTTCCATTACCTTTCGGATTGTAGTTAATAATCAGTTTTCGTATGCGTTCTTCTTTCATTTTCTGTATACTGCGTTTCCAATCATTTGTACTACAGTAATTAAACTCTGAGACTGAGCACATAATGACAGTGTGGTGCACTAGTTAAGTGGCGCCGTGATATGGTACCTTGCCAGTTAGTCTCTCGTCCCAGGAAGAGACAACTGAGTGCATGAACTGTAAGTGGAGCTACAGTCTTTGTTGTGACGGTGATTTAAATGCGCGCGTCGGACCTTGAGTATGTTATAACGAGTTCTGCCTGAATTTAGCATAACCATAACCGAAAGGTTTAAAATGATGAATCAAGTATACGGTGACGACGCACTGAGTCGCAATATTTAGTGGGCACCCAACGAGTTTTCCCAGAGAGAGGAGAGAGAGAGAGAGAGAGAGAGAGAGAATAGAGAGAGAGAGAAAGAGAAAGAGAA